>JAQFXP010000393.1:0-31758 GCA_034693685.1 Belba bartosi | reverse complement strand
AGCCTAGTGCATTATTGTTTATAGTTAGAAGAATAATTTTTATTTAAAATGTTATTGAATAAATCACATAACATTGTAAAAATATCATTATTGAATTATTTAATTATAAAAAATAAGTTCCGACATCCTGTTTGTAATTAATATTTGTAAATGTAAAATAATATTAATAATGTAATAGTTATATATATTCATGTAAATAAATAATACAAAAAATTATTCAAAATATAAGAATTAAATTCGAAAATATTATAATTAAAGATATTAATTAAGTTATTACGAATTAAAATATTACATTCTAAAATACTAATATTTAAAAAATTAAATTTTAAATTTACAATTTAAATAAAAAGATATAATATAATGTCAAAATATTACTATAAAAATATTAAATTTAAAAATACTAATACTCAAAATAATAAACCATTGGCTATACTATTTTCAAATTTATTATTTTACAATTGTATTAATGTATAAATTAAAAAAATTATAATGAAAAATTTGTATTAAGTAAATTTATTTATACACATAATTATATTTGAAGTGATTTACAAATATTTGAAGTGATATATGAATTGACATGACTTTAATTATATACATTGAATAATATATTTTTTGCTTTATTTTCAACTTTTGTTTTACTTTAAATTAAATCTTAATATTTAAAAAAAATTCAAACATAAATGTAAATTGTGTAATTTTAAAAAATAAATTAAACAATTGAGAATCTAACTCAAAGAGTGTAATAATTATTTTTTGAACATTTTTGGCCTTAAACTCTACGGCCGGTAATTGGAATACTTTTGGAGCCGTTGGGCGGTACTCGTTAGAGGAGTCTAAGCCAATAAACACTCGGTTTCAGAGCCGGTTCAAACAGAACGCTTACTCAAGCGGCCAGAATATCGTTACTCGGCTGCTATATAAGCCGTACGAACGCTCTTAATTCAGTCGCGACTCAGTCCGTCAAACCTTACGGCGAGCTGTTTGTACCCGAGTGTACAATAGACAGCGATTATGTCCGAATATAATGCATTATTATTGATAGTTTAATATAATAGAATAAACAAGATTAAGTTTTCTTTTTAATTACAAAATTCGAAAAACATTTTAGTAATTATATATAAAAAACTAATGAAAACTTAAAAATTATATTTGATTTGTATAAAACTTAATTAATAAATATATTTAATAAATCACTAATATTATCAATTGTAAAATTAAATAGAATAAAACTAAAACAAGTTTCCAATTATTATATATTGATTAATTTTTATGTCATAAACAAAATTATAATAACAAGGTTGTATTTTTATAATAGTTTAAGTAAAAAATAATTTGTTACATATTAATTAATATTAATAGATTCTATAATCCAATCAATAAAATAGGATACTTTTTCAAATGTAGCAAACTTGGTTTTATTTGTAGGACAACCATCTTCATGATAATTGATACCAGAAAATACACTAATGATGACTGCTTTCCCGTTTGCGTATTGAACCAATGGGCCTCTCAAATCACCCTGTTCATTTGACAATAGTTCTTAATTTAATTAAATATTTAATATGTTTGTGTATTATTTAAAATTAAATTTTAAATTTTGCAATATTTTGTTTAATCTGAGAATATATTTATAATTATTTTATTCTACAAAGACAATTTTGTAAATAAATTTTAAGGTAAAGTTTATTTAAAATAATGTACATTGTGTTATTTGTTTATAACTAATATTAGCAAAATAAATTGGCCTGGTTAAAATTACTTAATGCAAAATATATTTAACCAGATGTTAAAAGTTTTTAGCTAAAATATTTATTAAAATAATGTCAAAATGTAATTTTCCCATACGAAATTAACACCATTTAAAATTAGATCGAACATTGCATTACTGTCATATGCCAGGCCCGTCCTTGTGCTAAGTAGTTCCGAAGATGTGTCGGACTGACCTAACTTATGATATTGAGTTGAGATGAGAGTTGGAGTAAGTTTGACTCTACACTACTTGGCCTCCAGGAATTCTTCCTGGGTGTGTATTAAATTTTTAAAAAACTAAAAACCCAAAATGCAAATTAAGTTTATATTGAAGTTGTTTATACAAGTTATTTTATTGTTATCTCAATATAATACAAACCATTATTCTGAAAGTTTTGATAAATAAATTTAAAAAATTCTTTTTTTAGACAAAACTTTACACTATTTATTTATTATATAAATTTGCAATCAATTGATAGATAGCGTAGACTTCTGTTACAAAATTTTAAAACATTGGTAAATATTATATTAAGTTAATAACAAAAATAAAAATCAAGTTTTGTAAAAACTAAATTGCTTAATAATAAATTTTTCCTTATAATGTATCAAATAATATAATATAATATTTAAACAAAATTTAAATTTTACCAAATAATAACAAACGCATTATATAAAAATTAAATAAAATTAATATCATTATATAAATTAACCTTGCACACTGTTGGTTGATGTTCTGTAAAATTAATTGTACTAATAATTAAACTAAGATTAAGATCAATAGTTTTATCAATTTTAATCCAACCCATTTGTAAAGTTCCATTAATTCCAATATTTGGACCCATATATCCCCAACCGCATATTTGCGCATACTCTTCATCTGTATTGTAAATACCATTTTTTTGGTAAACAAATTGAGTTTACAATACCATAATTTGCAGATGAGTTAAATTCAATCTCTACTTCTAATTTAATCAACGCAATATCAGGGTTATATGTATTTGGTCTATAACTTGGGTAAATAATACAACTTTGCATTGTGTAATTTTTAGTGGATTTAAAATTTTCTGGGTTAATTTTATGCCAGGTTTGGCTATTATAGTTTGATTATTACAAACGTCATCCGTAGTGTTACAGCTTAAAGTAAATAAAATTTGTTTTGATAAAAAATAATTTAAAATATTTATAATTTAAAATTTTAACTTATAAATAAAATTAAAAATAATTAAATTAATTATATTAAATTTTTTTGATTTATAAAATATAAAGCATAAATTAGATATTTGAGCTAACTATAAATGTTAAAAATTGTAAATTAAAAATACAATTTTTGAAAATAATCTTAATTTTTTAAAATTTAGAATTCTAATTAACTCTTCTTCACATACAAGTAAAAACTTTAATCTGTCCATACGTGAATCGAAAACGCGCAGCCTACTTTGAGCCAACTTCCAGGCAATTAATTTATTCAAAAATGATAATTCTAGGTGGCACGATAATGCGCCAGTTTTAGCTGGCGCGATAATGCACCAAGCTCATGAATACATACAATCAATGCACTCACAATACTTACGAATACAAAACATAGAATTTATTATTAATATACTTATATGTAAATTTAACTTAATATTGTACAATACATATAATTTTATTATTTTTTATTCAATTCAATTATTAATCAATAGATTTAATAATTTTATAAAATTAAAAATTAATTTATTACATTTATAAATAAATTGTTTAAATAGTTTTTTGAAAAATCAATTTTATAAAATTTATAATTTGTAAAATTTTTGTTAAATTAAATAGTTTGACCAATAGTCAAATTAAATAGTTTTTGTTAAATGTGTTTTTGAGCATAAAATTTCTTTTATCAAATATTATAATTTTTATTTGCATTAAAATCAGTTGTTTCTTTGACATGAATTTCAATTGTCTTTGTTCTACGACAATTATTTATAAATTTTGCAAAATATATTAAATGAGCGCGATAATTGTGTCGAATTTTTCAATAAGTTTTTACAACACTAAAATTAAAATTCTTAATTAAATTAATTAAATACACTATTAATTGAAATGATAAAATTGGTAAACAGTGATAGATGTTATAATTTTTTAAATAAACTTTTAAAACAAATACAAAATTATTTATATATTATATCAAATAAATAAAATTTTGCCGAATATAAGCTACTTTAAAGTGACTTATATTCGGTAAAATTGTATTTACTGATTGTTTTAAATAATAATTTTAAATAAAAAGCATATTTTATAAAACGCATGTTTTCAGCTAAAATATTTAGCAAATAATCTCAATTTTGGTGACAAATTATTTTTAAACAATTAAAACAAAAATTGAGTTATATATTAAAATCAAAACATATCAAAACCGTTAACTAAATATAAAATTAATTAAATTAATATCTAAATTAACAATTTTTGCATTTAAACAAAAGTATTATTAAATTAAAATTTTGTTTAAAACATAATTTAAGGTTTGATGTGATGGAGAGAGTATGGGAGTACTGAACGGTCAAACCACTAGCAAAGGCTCTATAATAGTCACTGTTTGAGATGTGGACTGTCTTTATACCCGAATAGAGGTTACAATATTTTTTATTAATCAATAAATAAACCGTAAATGACGGCACCGGTAGGTTTAACCCAAGACATTGGCCTATTGATAGTCATTGTTCGAGATGTGAACTAACTTTACATAAGAATAGAGATTAGGAATTTCTTTATTTAAAAAATGTAATCAATAATTAGTCGGTAAGTGACGGCACCGGTAGGTCTAACCCAAGACATTGGCCTAGTGATAGTCATTGTTTGAGACGTGAACTAACTTTACATATGAATAGAGATTAGGAATGTCTTTATTTAAAAAATGTAATCAATAATTAGACTGTAAGTGACGGCACCGGTAAGACAAACAATTGTAAACATTTGAATATAATTTTTGTATTGATTGTTAAGAAATAAAACCCAAATATTTTTCAACAAATTTTTAAATTAAACTGTAAAAGTTATTTTAAAATAGATTTTACAGTTTGACTTAAAAATTTATAGAAAATTTGTTGTTGATTATTTGTTAACAATTAATACATAAGAATTTCTATTCAAGTCAATAAAACTATAAACACAAAGCAATTGATTTAGTTTTTATGATTTTAGTGTTGGCGCATAAACGCGCCAGATAGTAATTGAATAATATTAGTTCAATTAAAAAATAGAATATATTGTGTTTATAAGCCCCTGATACGGTTGTTTTTTCTGTCTATCATTTAACTATGCCAGAAAACTAACCTTTTTAGGAAAGCTGACTAAATGCACTAAAATGTGCTGTAAAAATAAACTTAAAAATATACATACGATGGCTCGTTTTTGTTACAAGACTTTTAATTTTGCCAATTAAAATTAATTGTAATTACTTTAAAATATTTTGATTGCACATAATTAAAGCTAAATAAATGATTTAGGATGTCACAAAATCTTAGACATTTTTAATTTATATCTGATTTTTACCAATTTTTCAAAAATTGGTCTAACAGTTTTCGCGCCACGTAGGTCTTCCGGAGTTAATAAATTTTGTAGCATTTGTTATAAGCAATTTAATTGTAAAATTACACATGCCTATATTAAATTAAATATTAAAAATATGAAAATAAACTTTATATCTTATTAAAAAATTATTATTATTTTTATTTAAAAAAATTAAAAATTTTATTTAAATTTATGAATGTAGTATTTTAAATTGTTAAATTAGAATTAAATAAATTTACATACTAAACACAATAAACTGCAGTCAATATCCACTTGCTATTAATTATTGATCCGGTACATAATCCACTAAAAATTTGTTTAATAAATTAAACATTTATTTGTTCATTAATTTTTTTTAATTAAAATTATACATATTTTTTTATAACAAAGTCTATACAGTATGTTTTTTAAAACTCGACTTAATTGTTCAATTTAAAATTATATTATATAACAAAATTAAGACGTACATAATACGCAATGAGTATATATTTAGTAAAGCAACCACCCAGGGCATTTCTCCTAACATGGCATTTCTACCAAACATAATTTCAGCCGCAATGTTGTCATTGCTGTGCCATTGGAAACACGAGGTATCCATTAATCGTGAGTTGCGACCAATACCGCAATCATTGGATGTTATGTTCGGATAGTCTCCGATCTGCGCGTGATTTGCGACTATCGGTTCAATTACTCCAAAACACAACACTAAATAAAATTAATAAATTTAAAAATATTCGTGCTAATTTTTTAATACATACAAATTGTAGATAGTAATAAAATACTTGTTAAAATATTCATTATTATTAGTTAATTTAAATAAAAATATTTTATTATAAAATTAAAATAATAACAAATTAATATATAATTTGATATTTAAATGTAAAAATGTTTAAAATATAGAAAAAAAAATTGTAATTGGATTTAATGTGTAATTTAAATCTAATATTAAGTAAACTCAAGTTGGAGAAGCAAAAGAATTATTTTAAAATTAAATAAAAAACAATTATTTTTGCCGTTTTATAAATTTAATTAAATTAATTTAATTTAAACCTAATTTACCGAAACAACTATTTGTTGTTTTATTATTAAAAAATTATATTATTTAAATAATTAATATAAATTTTTTTTAAATCTTAATTTCATTAGCTAAATATTTAACAAAAATGTATTATTTTTATTTGTAATTAAAATATTAAAATCACATTTGCTAAATTATTAAACAATAAATTATATTTAGTTTAACGCTTAATTACAATTTTTAAATTTTTCTAAATAATCTTAAAAACTTTTAATTTTTCATAAATATAAAATGTTAATTTATTTGTGTTAATAAAATAAAATATTGTCTCATAATAACAAAATTAATATTAAATAAATATTTTTAAGCATTATATATTTATTTAAGTAAATAAATAAATTTTACACATTTAATAAGATATTTACACATAAAATTTTGCACATTTTTATTATAATATATTATATGCTTTTATTAACAAGCTCGGATATAATAAATAACATTTTAAATAGATTACCAGCATTTGTGGCTGTTGACTAGAAAAGTGAAGTCCGCATAACTGCCCCTTTAAAGAGTAATTTTAAAGTTATTAGCGCTCAAGTTAAATTATATATATATTGATCAATTAATGCAACACATTACTTTTGTACAGAAACTTTGTTTTTCGATTCAAAATAGCAATATCCTCCAAATTAAACCCCCGATACAATCTTAACTTAAATTAATCAAAGCTTTTTGATAAGCGTTTATAAAATAACAGATAAACTTTTAGAAATTAGTTTGTGTTAAAAAATAAATTATAAATCAAATTGAATTAAGATGTTCAAGAGGGAGTATATTGAAATTTTGGATCAAAAAACAAAGTCTCTGCTTATGTATAGAAACTTTGATTTTCGCTTCAAAATTTCAATATCCTCCCTTTTAAACATTTTAACTCAATTTAATTCATAGTTTATTTTTTAACACAAACTAATTTCTAAAAGTTTATCTGTTATTTTGTAAACGCTTATCAGAAAGCTATGATTAGATTTAAGTTAAGATTACATCGGGAGTTTAATTGTGAGGATATTGCTATTTTGGAGCGAAAAACAAAGTTCCTGCTTATGTATCATTAATAGACAGCACTAAAAATATGTATAATTTAACTTGAGCGCTAATATAACGACTTTACTTTAAAATTAATCCTCACATATGTACAGTAGTTATATGGATATCATTTCACTCGTCCAGTCCCACATTTAAGATTTTAAACAAAATATTGCTATATCTTTGCAAGGCTAACATTAAAGAATTATCCGATTTCTATGTTATTGTTGAACTTAAAGGAGAACTTAAGCTCTCTTTTATAAAAAAAAATAGCGGAATTAATGTTATGTTACTTAAGAATAATACAATTGAGAATAAGATTATCCCTGACGACACAGATATATGTAATTGGTTTTTCTATTTTATATTGTTTATTATTTTTTGCATTTTTATTATTATTATTTGTTTTTGCATTTTTATTATTTATATTAAATTTAAAAAATCTTAAAATACAATAATTAAAATTTTAATATAATTTTAAATACATTAATTTTAAAATTACATAAAATTTATTAATAAAATATTGTTTTAATTTTATATAGAAACATTAACTGATAAATATTAATATTTTAAAATAATTGTTTTTATTAATACAAAATTATATTTAAAATTAAAAATAATATTCAATTAAAATATTAAAATATATGAATTGTTTCGATAATCCAGAAAATCTTGAGAGACGTCCGAACATATTGTGCTCTAACACTGCGATTATTTCTCCAATCAACTGATTGAATCACACCTATCAATACGGCTTTTCCGTTCACATATTGAATTAAAGGACCCCCAGAATCACCCTGCACATAATTATTTAATTAAATGAATAAATTATTTTGATTTTACTCAAAATTTAATTTAACTTAAATATCGCATTATAATAACTTAAACTAGCTATTATAATATTAATGAAAATTAAAAATTAGATTTTTATTGTTAGAAAAAATTAAATTATAATTGAAATTAAACTAAATTAAAAATTAATTTTTATAATTTTACTCACAACTGCGACCATAGATCCATTTTCGTTTGGTGTTTTATAAGCAAGAATAATTCTGCCATTCTGCATTTCCCAATTATTTTCATTATTGGCCAAAATTTTTACCCAACCAATCTGCACTGGCCCATTTAGTGGTTGGCCGGTGCTTGTCTTACCAAAGCCAGCCATTAATGCAAACTCATCTTTTACGTTAATGTATGCGTCTTTTGGAAAACAAATTGAATTTATTTTTCTATATTTGCCGACAATTTTGAAATCAATTGCTTTCCATAACTCAATCAATGCAATGTCATATTGTCGAGCAAATGATTCATTATAATTAGGAAAAATTATCCAACTTTTTGCCTGGTGCTTTGTTTTATGCTCATTTATGTTTATTAATCCAGGATAAACGTCAATTGATGTAGTCTTTTGATTTCTAGAACTTTAAATTATAAATTTTTTATATTATTAAAAAGATTTGTAATAAAAAATTTAAAAATTGATTTGGCGCTGCATTTCGTTATTATTAAAAACCGAACACAAAATTTTGAAATCTTGTGTTAAAAATAAGATAAAAAAACACTAAAGTTATGAGTTTTGACTTTAAAATGACATTAATTATAGTGCAAATCTAAAACGCTTCGAACGATTAAAATATGCATTTATTACTTTATTGTAGATTTATTATGAAATTATGTTTTTATTCTTTACATTTAATGCATTGATTAAGAGATTTGATTAAAAGCATAGTTTGAATATGAAATCAATTTATTTATATTCAAAGATGTTGGCCGTAGATCGCAAAATGTGTTTATTTTATAAATTCGTTTTAATCATGATAAAAGCATAAGATATAATAAAGAAATGTGCAAACAGTTGTTTTTGAGCTTTAATTTATTTTTAAACCCAAAATATTAGCTTGCAATTTTAAAACAACAATTAATTTTAAAATTTCTTTTTAAATAATGAATAAAGGATATAAAGAATATATTATATTATACACATTTTCGTTTTGTTTTCATTTGATTATGACAAAGTTGATTAAAAATAGTTTTTGACTTATAAACATTAAAAAAATTTAATTTAAAAATCTTTCAGTGTAGTTTTATTGATATTTTGCAATGCTTCAAATTGGCAAGTTAAAATTTTAATTCAGCTTTTTTAGTTTTTATATTAAAAACAAAATAAATTTTACATTTAAAAAGTTACATGATTTAAATTCAAATTTTCCTATATTTTTAGTACCTATTTTATAATATTTTGTTAGCGTTTTGTAGATGAAATATAAATCAACAAAATAACTTAATTAAAATTTCAAAAATATATTAATTAAAATTTTAAAAATTAATTTTTTTTAAATCCGCATTTAAAGTGATATTTTATTTTATTAGTTTAAAAAATTATATTAATATATTATTGTTAATTATGATTTTATCTTATGAAATGGCAAATTAAAATATTAGAAACAACAGTAAATAAAAATGTTATATTATTTTTAAAAATATATTTACAGTACTTACCCTAAACAATGAGCTGCAGTAATAATCCATTTGGTATTAATAATTGACCCAGTACAAAGTTTTCCGTAGCTCTTTCCACTATATTTGTATTACACAAAATTGTATTAATGTAATTATTAATTGTATTTTTAATATTTAATTTAATATAATATTTAAAAATAATATTAAAATAAATTGATTAAACATTTTAAATTTTATTCTATTGCTTCAAATAAACAACTAATTCAAAAAAATTATTGAGGGTGGGGGAAGGGATTAAAAATATAATTATTTTATAAATTAAAAATGATATTATTTTAATGCAATTTAACCAGATTTAGCATATATTTAAATATAAATTATTAATTTTGTTTACAAATTAAAAAATATTTGCCTGTTGCAATACGATATTATATTGTAAAATAAATCTTTATAAAAGTATAAATTTTAATTTGCAAAATTATAGAAATTTTTATTTGATTTTTTTTAATAAACATAAACATTTAAACATTTACTATTTTTTGAAAAAAATATGCTTGTATATTTTTTAATATTTGCAACATATCAAACTATTAAAAATAAAATGGTTTTCTTATAAATTTTTTAAATTACGTGTCTATGTCGTAAGCAAAAATATTTAATCCAACCATCCAGGGCATTTCACCTCTCATTAGATTTCTACCATTTTCAATTTGTGATAACATATTGTTTTGGTTATGCCTTTAAATTAAAATTTTTATTAGTAAGTTACTAAATATTTAATTTTAATTCAATTCATTTTTTACTGTTTTGATATTTAAAAATATATTTTATTTCAACAAATCTGTGTAAAAAGCGCAGTTATTAAATATTAATTTTAAAAAATTAAATTTTGCAAAAACTAAAATTTCTCACTCCTCTTCCGATGAGGATGCAAACTAAATATTAAAAAATTATTTGCGCCAAAATTTTGTTTAAAATATATAAACTCTTTTAATCAAATTGATTTTTAAATGCCAATAATTTAAGTAAATTTAATTAAAAACTAATTTGGATTTAAATAAATTGTATTGTTTTATTTATTAAATATTGCAATAATTTGAAGTTTATATTATATAGTCACATATGATTTATACTCTAGATTAGAAGCGGGAAATTGGTGAATCGCTAGTAGAGGTCACTCGTATTAATCCCATTTAAAATGTATTGGATTACTACTAGTGAATCCTACTGGCAATTTACTTATTGCCCGTCTCTGCTCTAGATCGCTGGTCTCCAACTATTAAGAGTTCTAAAGTGTTAGTTATCTTTTTTTACTGCTTATTAAGAAATACAAAACAATATATTTGAAAAAACTCGTGGGCCTATCTCATGCCTATTTAGCTAGCATGTATTTGTATGCTTAATAAATAGTAAAAAAGCTAATTAACATTTTTGAACTTTTATAAATGAAGACTACTGCTTTAGATCTTAGGAATATATTTTGACTTAAGAGGATGTGTTGTTTTTGTATGTTTAGTAACCAGTTAAAGATTTAATTAACTCTTTTGAATTATGAGATGTTGCCACATCTAAATATAAATATCATAAATGTAAAATAAAGTTTAAAAATTATGTTTTATTTGACATGAATTTTATGAATTATCATTTTAACTAAGTATACAATAGTAAACGTTCACCCAGCTAGTACATTAATTTATTGTAAAAGGGAGAAATATAAATCAATTAAACGGCAATAATGCTCTAGATCTTAGGAAAATATTTTTAGGCATATATGCCTAAAATATTTAAACACTTTTGCACATGTTATGTTTAACATTATTAAATATATAATTTATATAAGATGTTACTATTTTTCGTGAGGACAAAATTACAATTAATTATATCAATAGCCGCTTATTTGTTCAGAGTATAAAATATTTAGTGCTTTTATTGTTTAATTAAATGGATAAAAGGCTTATCTACAATGTTTTAGTAGATTAGTATTAGGACACTGCAGATACACTGGTTTTGTTTGTTTAATAAATAGTTAATAAGTTATAATCGTTTTTAAACTTTGAATAAGTAAGTGATTACAACAATAAACTAAACATCAGACATGACTGACTTATAAACATATCATTTTCAATACTATTGGTTAACACTAACTCAAACTAAATAATTAGCAATAGTTACACATATTGGCCAGTCATGTGACTAATAAGATAATTATTTAAGACACAGTATATGCGAATTAACAATTAATCTGATATCACTATTATTAATATAAAAACAAAAACTACCCCAGTTTAGTTTTAACTTTTTATTGAAAATATCTTCCTAAGCTCTAGATTATTAAGTGGCGAAAAGTGAATCGCGATTCAATTTGAGTTCTTCAATGCATTACGTTTTGAAATAATCTTGATTGTTTTTCATATACAATATTACACTGAATAGAGAATAGAAAGAATAGACAAATAAAAAGAAATGGGTTGAAAATGTCGTTAATTTGAACTGATTGTTATGTGTGACTATTCTGGAATTAACAAGATAAAAAGACTAGCGTGTAAATGTATAACACGTTTTATTTAATTCGCCAGACTATACTCTAGATTAATAAAGCGCAAAATCTAAGAGTTCAATATGTTTGTTAGTTTTTGTTGTTGTTTGTTTGCAAATACAAAACAAGTTATCTGCAGTGACTCCCGGGAGTCACTGCAGATATATTGTTTTTTAATGTTTAATAATTAGTATAAAAGCTAGCTCACACTTTGAACTCTTAGATTTTGAACATGCCTACTCTAGATCTAAGGACCAAGTGCTCTAAATATAAAGACATTGTTTACCATCTTACATAAAAGCTTCTAGCTACGTGTATGTTATATAAACTTTATTCATAATAAGTGGCTGGACTTTGCTACAACCTCTACATCAGTAATGAGAAACATAGTTTTAGAATAAATTATCCGGCTTATCACCCTAACAGATTTATCCGTTTTCAGATAAATAAAATTCACATAATTTAGGAATTCTTAATTTCAAATTAAATAAATTTAATTTAAAGTAATTAAAGTTAATTTAATAAAAGTAATTTTCAAAAAAATACATTTGTTTTGGCAAAACTAATAAAGATGAAAAATTTTAAATAATTTTTTTTATTATCATTTAAAGGATTAAATGATAAGAGTTTAAGGAATATTTGTTTATCAAACTAATGGAAAATTTCAAAAATATTAATTTGATTTAATTAATTTAAAATAATATAAAAATTTTAATTCAAATAATAAAATAAAATATATTTTTGTAAAAATTAAGAAAAAATTAATTGCATAAATGTTTTATAAGATTTTCGAATAATTTTTAATTAATGATCGCCAAAATAGCTTAACTGAAAAAATATTGAAATGAATTTATTTGTTTATTTTAATAATTTTTAAAACTTAATTAATTTTGTGTGCTAAATTACTTTTTTATAATAAATATTTTATAAATCAAATTTAAAATATTTTTCCGAATGTTATTAAAGTGATATAAAATATTTATTACATTACTTATGAAGATTATCTAGCAAAGTCCATTCTTTGTTCATAACTTAAGCTAAAATATAATATAATATGTATTTTTAGAATCAATTAACAAAAAATAATTATTTATTATTAATTGTTTATTTTGAATAGCTGCATTATGTTTTAAAGTTCAAAATATTTGTTAGACACGTTTGTTTTTAGTTTATAAACAAAAAATTCAAAATTGCAATTTATTACTCTGGATGTCTTAAAACAATAAAGATACACTGCTTATATATATTTAGTAAACAGTTAATATGTTAAATAAAACTTTTACACTCTTAAACATAGTTTAATTGCATAGATTTGCACAAATGTCAATATTATAAAAATAGGTTTCAATAATTAAATTTTATTTAATATAAATTTTATAAATTGACCGTTTGGATGTGTGTAGTTAATGTATGTTAATCCAACTAATACATTAATTAATAATAAACAGGAAAAATAAAAGTCTATATTTAAGCAGCTCCGTTCTAGTTCGTTGTTGCGGTAAATAGGGCTAGGAGCCCTAAACATGTTAATTATTTTCTACTGTATTATTGAATTACTGAGTTTAACATTTATGCTTTGTTTTTAATTTATATACCTTAATTAACTTGAGCAAATAATTTATAAAAACAATAAATTTTGTCGCAAATTTGCATTAATAAAATTAATATTGATATTAAATTTGTTAATAAAAAGAAAAATTTATTACACTATGATTTCAATAAGTTTAAATCGACTTTAATTTATTGAACTTATAATGTAATAAATAACTTGTATTAAATTCAGTTTAATAATTTAGCTTTATTCTATATTTATTGTTAATTTTTAATTAAAATTTAATATCTATAAATATACAAGAAAAATATTTATTTTAAACTCTTTTTTGTTTCACATTCCGGCGATCAGCTCTAGATCTATGCCATGTATACTAACTAGCTCATACAATACAATTTATTTATAAGAAAATTAGTTTTAAATTATATTTACTTAAATTGTTGACATTCGGAAATAATTTTTTAATTAACTTTACTTTTATATTTTTAACAAAATTTGGCGCAAATATTTTTAAATTTGTACATAGAAAGTATTGAGGCTATGGGAGCTATGATTAAGCACTTTTATTTAACTTGATGGTAAATTGACACAAAACATTAACAAAATTGACTCTTACTTTTTACGCAAACTTTTTTTTAAATATTTTTTAATTAATGCAAATAAGCAAAATCTTTCTATTTATATATACAGTTGATTTTTAAAAAATAATTTAAAAATATTCTGTTTTAAAACAATTTATCTTCAAAATAAATTGACTGGTTTATATTAAATAAAATTCAATATAAACCATAATATTTTATGCGTATTAAACTTACCATAAATCCAGATTTATCGTTTTTGGCTTTAAGAAAATTTGATTATTGTTATTGGAGCGTTTAAAGCAATTATAGACTAACAGTATTAGTTTTAACAAGAATTGGGGGCGTTTGGAAACTTTTTGGCCGTAAACATAATATTGTAAAAAAAATAATTTTGGCTTTCATAAATGAAATACATTATAAGAACTATTTAAAATAACTAAAAATATAATTTTAAGACAAAATAAATTGAAATTGTAAATTTTGCATTAAATGACAAGATTTTCTGTATAATTTATAAAAAATCTTATAACACTACGTATAAACATTACAAACAAAAATCACTATAAACCCCCAATTAAGGCTAAAATTAATGTTGTTAGCTTTTATAAGCTTCTGTAGTTCCAAATACAATAATCTGGTTTTTAAAGCCATGAGCGATAAACCGGGAATCATAGTTAGATTTATTACAGAATTTTAATTAAAACTTATCATTGTAATTTGAATCTAAGAATTAAAAAATATTTATCACAAAATATTAAATAAATAAAATATAAATGATTTATAATTAAAAAATTTTTAATAAAAAAAATATTCATAAAAATCTAAAATAAATACCATTTAAAACAAGTCGTATCCATAAGCCGTGATTCCCGACCTATACCGCAGTCCTCAGTCGTTACGTTTGGATAGTTTTCAATTTGAAGCTCATTCTCAGTGCAGACAACAAACAAACCTATGACTGATGTTTAAAAATATATTAATTTTAATTTTAATTTGTTTTAATTATTTACTTATTAAGAATGTAAACTGAAATGCATTTAATATTTTTGACATTTTATTTAATATAAATTTATACCAATTATATCATTTATATTGCAATTAATACATATAAATATTTTTAGAAACATTTAGATTGTAATCCGATATAAATATAATATTAATTTACACTAATATATTAATTAATATGTGCAATTTTAGTAAAATTAAATGCATTTTAGTGGAATTAAATGCAATTTTTTTAATTTTATAAAATTGTATTTATATTTCTTTAAATAATATATTAAAATTTTTAATTTATAAAAATTACAACCACAATATGTTAAAATAAATTTTTAATAATAAAACTTTATTAATACATAATAAAATTAATAACAAATTGTTCATTTTATTTGTAATATTTGTAATTATAAAATATAAATATTATATTTAAAATTTTGTTAAATTATTTTTAAAATTTTAATAATTTGAGATAATTTTTAAATAATTTAAAAATCATTGTTTATATAAAATATAATTTAAAAGTGTTAAATAGCTTTGTTCTTTTTATCGGTAAAATTAAATATTTAATATTACATTACAACATTACAAATTGGCATTTTAAAACTGATATTATTATTTTTGAGAAATTAAAATATTGCCTAATTAATTTATTTTATTTAAAATCATGATTAATTTAAAAATTATTTTTATTAAAATTATGTAAATATATTTTTATAAATAACTAAAGTAACATTATAAATTTTAGTATCATTATTAAATAAGTTGATTTGTTAAACTAAACAAAGTATACAGTATATTTTTGTTAAAAGCAGATGCTTGATGCATTAAGTATTATATGCTCTTATTGAATTTTGCTCTCATCGAATAACCATTTACCGTATTTTCCCACATATATCAATTTGTCTGAACAAGTTAGAATGTCCATTTAAAATTTACAATTCTTTACAATTTATCCAAATTATTTTATAAGTAAATTTTTAGATTATAATTTGCATTTAAATTTATTTGGCACCGGTGTTAGCACAAATAAATATATTAATAAAGGTTTTTGTTTAAAATGCAAATATATTCTGTAACTTAATAGCATTTTCAGATGGTAGATTAATATGATAAAAATATTTACATTTAACTAAAAATATATTTTGAAAAAAATAATAATAATTTGATATTTTAAATCATATAATAAACAGTTTACTTGTAATTTATTTTAAAAAATTAAAATTACAATTTTATTAATAAAAATTGTTATATGTATAAGTGTATGAGAAAATTTAAATCGGCATAACTGCCCCATTGAGAAGTAATTCTGAAGTAAACTTATATCGATATATCGGAATATTAGCGTTCAAGTTAAAATTTATATATTTATATCAATTAATAAGACACATTATTTATGTATCATTAATTGACATTATTAAAAATATGTATAATTTAACTTGAACGCTAATATACCGATATATCGATATAAGTTTACTTCAAAATTACTCCTCAAAGGGGCAGTTATGCCGATTTAAATTTTCTCATACACTTATAGATATATATTAGCGATAAATGCTTGTTATTTGACTCAACATGTTATAGTTTTATTATATTTTTTTTGCAAAATATATTTTTAGTTAATTTTATTTATTTATATTATGGCAATCCAACTTTTATAAATGCAATTTTTTACAGTTTATATTAGTATTTAAGCAACAACAAAAAATTTAGCATCACTTTTATGCTGAAATGGAATTTTAAATTAAATTTTTTAATAAATTTAAAATTAAATTTTTTAATAAATTTAAAATTAAATTATTGTTTAATTTTAAGTATAATTTTGTTTTTTAATTAAAAATACCAAGTTTGTATCAATTAATTTTAAAAAATATTATTAATGTTATTTTTACTAAAAATTATTACACATTGGTATTTTACAATTGATATTATTATTTTTAAAAATTAAAATATTGCCTAATTAGTTTATTTTATATAGAATTGTGAATAATTTAAAAAATATCTAAATTGAAAATATGTAAATATAATTTTACAAATAATAAAAGCAACATTCTAAATTTTAGTATAATTATTAAATAAGTTAATTTGTTAAACTAAACATAGTATATCAGAATAAATTTTAATGAAAATGTTTAAATTATATTTAATTGTGTTAATTATTTTTAACGTATGTTTCTTTTATTATCATAATTATTAAATTACATTTTAATACAAATTATTTTTATTTAAAACAGTTTTTATTAATATTTCAAGCATTGAATCAAAGTACCGAAGAAATTTATGGAAATGTAATTAAATTTAACTTGAACCAACCGTTTGAAGTAAATAGTTTAATTTATTATGTAAAGCAAAAAATTTTATAAATTAATTATTATTAAAATTTATTTATAAACAAAAATTTTAAATAATATTTAATTATTGTTTAATTTAAAATTAAATTAATTGTGTGAAATTTAATATAATGTAGTTCAGAGAAACGCAACATCTCATAGTTCAAAAGAGTTGATTAACAATCTAACTGTTTGCTAAACATGCAAAAACAATATCTCTGCATGGTCCAAAACTTGACCTTGGGTGACCAAGCAGATATACTGTTTTTGTATGTATAACAAATGGTATAAAAGTTAACAAACGTTTTTATTTCTTATCTTTTGCGCTTCGCTGATGTAGTTCATCAACATAGGAATGCTTAAAACCAGTCAGAGATTTAACTTAATCAAGTTAACTCTAGTATGAATTTGTTTGGGTCTACAACTGACTCAAAGAGTTTTCAGAAAAAGTTTGATTTATTCATATACTAACCATAAGTACAGGTTTATCGTTCACGGCATTGAGAAAAGTGAATATTGTTTTTAAAACATTTCAAAACTGATTAGATTAAGCAATTGGAGCAGTTAGAAAGCTTTTTGTCTGTAAACTTAATATTAAAAAAAAATTTGATTTCATTTTTCATAAATAATTAATATTTTAAAAACTATTTAAAATAACAAAAAATATAAGTTGCAGACAAAAGAAATTAATAATGCAAATTTTGTGTTAAATAACAAGCATATAATTTATAAAAAAATCTTATATTACTAGATTATCTTATTTACATTACAAACAAAAACCCCCAACGTCTATATTTGCGGCTAGAACCAATATAGTTTGTCGCTAGTTGTTTTAAATGTTTCAAAAACAATAATTAATATTTTAAAAACTGAACAATAAAACCAAACTCATTGGTAGACATATATTAACTGTTTGTTAAAACTTATCAATCAGAAATTTTTAAAATGCTTTTTTTAAATATCAGCAAATTTTATTAATTTGTATTAATATTAAATATAATAAACATTAATATATTTATAGGAATTCGTTGATAAATTTGCTAATGTTAAGAGAGATGAAAGGAAATCCGTTTTAAACAATAATTCGTCAAATATTCGAGTAATTGAATTCAAAGAAACGTTTTCAAAAACAAGCATGTACGAATTGGTGTTTTGTGATAAACAAAACAAATTGTTGTCAATGTTGAAGCATTTACAATCAAATGGATTATTTAACATTTTTGAATTACTAAAAATTAGCCATGGTAATCATGTGGGAATTAAAGATAATATAACTGATATGAATAAAATTGAAAATATAATATCAAAAACTACACATGCAAACATTACACTAAAGAAATCAATTCAAATTGCATCTAATTCTGAAATTGAGGTAAAGATTAATTAAATTAATTTTCAATCACAACTTATATAATATTACAAATTTTTAATTTATATTTAATTACTTTTTAACAATTTCAAATTTAGGTAAATGCTTTTGTAAATTGGATAGAAGGCCTATCAATAGAATTTCATTTGTTATTGAATTTAACAGGCTCGGATATAGTAAATAACATTTTAAACAGATTACCAGCATTTAAGATTTTAAACAAAATATTGCAGTATCTTTGCAAGGTTAAAATTAAAAAATTATCCGATTTCTATGTTATTGTTGAACTTAAAGGAGAACTTAAACTCTCTTTTGTAAAAAACAGCGGAATTAATGTTACATTACTTAAGAATAATACAATTGACAATAATGTTATCCCTGACGACACAGATATATGTAATTGGTTTTGTTATTTTATATTGTTTATTTTTTTTCTGCATTTGTATTGTTATTGTTTGTTGTTGCATTTTCATTGTTTATATTAAATTTAAAAAATCTTAAAATACTTTTAAATACATTAATTTTAAAATTGTATTAAATTTATTAATAAAATATTGTTTTTATTTTATATAGAAACATTAACTGATAAATATTAATATTTTAAAATAATTGTTTTTATTAATACAAAATTATGCTTAAAATTAAAAATAATATTTAATTAAAATATTTTGTTGTGAAGTGTTTCGATAATCCACCAAATCTTGAGAGACGTCCGAACATATTGTGCCCTAACTCTGCGATTATTATCCCAATCACTTGATTGAATCACACCTATTAATACGGCTTTTCCGTTCACATACTGAACTAAAGGACCCCCAGAATCACCCTGCACATAATTATTTAATTAAATGCATAAATTATTTTAATTTTACTCGAGATTTAATTTAACTCTAGTATAGCATCATAATAACTTAAACTAGCTATTATAATATTAATTAAGATTAAGAATTAGATTTTTATTTTTAGAAAAATAATTGAATAATAATTGAAATTAAAGTATTATTAAATTAAAAATTAATTTTTAAAATTTTACTTACACTTCCGCTCATAGATCCAGTTTCGCTTGGTGTTCTCCAAGCAAGAATAATTCTGCCAAACCACATTTCCCAATTATTTTTATCATTGGCCAAAATTTTTACCCAGCCAATCTGCACTGGTCCATTTAGTGGTTCGCCGGGATTAGTATCACCAAAGCCAGCCATTAGTGCGAACTCATCTTTTTCGTTTTTGTAAGCGTCTTTTGGTAAACAAATTGAATTAATTTTTCTATATTTGTCGACAATTTTAAAATCAATTGCTTTCCATAACTCAATCAATGAGATGTCGTACTGGGCATCCAATGATTCATTATAATATGGAAAAATTGTCCAACTCTTTGCCAGGTGCTTTGTTTTATGTTCATTTGTATTTATTAATCCAGGATAAACTTCAATTGATGTAGTCCTTTGATTTTTATAACTTTAAATTAAAAATTTTTATATATTATATTTATAAAATTTTTAAAAGAAAAAATATGAAAATTGATTTGGCGCTGCATTTTGTTTTTATTAAAAACCGAACACAAAATCCTGAGATCTTGTGTTAAAAATAAGTTAAAAAAACACTGAAGTTATGAGTTTTGACTTTAAAATGATATTAAATATAGTGCAGATCTAAAACGCTTCTCATGCATTTCCTAATACAATAAATTGCTATGTAGCACAATAAGCATTAAATTATATGTTAGAAATATTTTATTTAAAAAAATAAAATTAAGATATGCATTTATTACTTTATTGTAGATATTAATATAAAATTATGTTTGTATTCTTTACATTTAAATAACAATTATATAGCAAAATATATAAACTATACAATAAATATGCATTGATTAAGAGTTTTGATTAAAATAAAAAGCATAGTTTGAATATGAAATATATTTATTTATATTCAAAGGGTTTGGCCGTAAATTGCAAAATGTGCTTATTGTATAAATTCATTTTAATCATGATAAAAGTATATGATATAATAAAGAAAAATGCAAAAACTATTTATCTAACTGTAATATTTAATAAGTTATACGCATTTAAATATACAATATCTTCATACAGTTTATGAAATTCAAACTTAGTTTACAAAAAAAACTAAATGAGATATTTTAATTATTTTTTCACTATGTTATAAAAATAATAAGTTTATAGATGTGTAATCCATAAAGTTTTCGAAATTATTTTTTGCAATAGTTTTTACTACATGATTTCAAAATTTGATATGTAATAACTTTTATAATATGTGCTATTTTTTTATAAGAACATTCCGGAATTAGGTGCTGGTCAGCTAACATGTAAAGTTTTATTTAATGTAACATGCCTGCAGTTTTAATCAACATTGTCATAGTCAAATGAAAACAAAATTAAAATTTTTATAATATATTCTTTTTTCATTAACTAAAAAAACTTTTAAAATTAATTGTTGTTTTAAAATGGCAAGCTAATATGTTGGTTTTAAAAATAAATTAAAACTCAAAAACAACTTTTTAACTTGCCATTTTAAAACAACAATTAGTTTTAAAATTTGTTTAATTGATGAAAAAAGAATATATTATACATATTTTAATTTTGTTTTCATTTAATTATAACAATGTTAATTAATAGTTTTTAACTTATAAACATTAAAAAAAATTTAATTAAAAAAAATTTCAGTGTAGTTTTATTGATATTTAGCAATGCTTCAAATTGGCAAGTTAAAGTTTTAATTCAGCTTTTTTAGTTTTTATAGTAAAATCAAAATAAATTTTACATTTAAAAAGTAACCAGATTTAAATTTAAATTTTCCTGTATTCTTAATACCTATATTATAATATTTTGTTAGCGTTTTGTAGTTGAAATGTGAATCAACAAAATAACTTAATTAAATTTTCAAAAATATATTGATTAAATCTTTAAAAATTTGCATTTTAAAATGATATTTTATTTTATTAATTTTAAAAAATTATATTAATATTTTATTATTAATTGTGATTTTATCTTAAGAAATAACAAATTAAAATAGTTGAAATAACTGTAAGTAAAAAATTTCAATTTATTTTTAAAAATAAATTTACTTACTATAAACAATGAGCTGCAGTAACAATCCATTTGGTATTAATAATTGACCCATTACATCCTTTTCTGAAGCGCTTTGCACTATATTTGCATTAAACAAAATTGAATTAATGTAATTATTAATTTTATTTTTAATATTTAATTTAATATAATATTTTTAAAAATATTAAAATAAATTGATTAAACATTTTAAATTTTATTCTATTGTTTTAAATAAGCAGCCAATTAAAAAAAATATTGAGGGTGAGGGCAGAATTAAAAAATATAATTTTTTTTATAAATTAAAAATTGATAGAATTTTAATGCAATTTAACCAAATTTAGCATATATTTAAATATAAATTATTAATTTTGCTTACAATATCAACAAGACTGAACAGTAAAATCTTAATACATTTTCGAGAGACTTTTGGCAAATAGTTAGTTCAAAACAAACGTTTTATAACTATTTACTAAAATATAAACTTATAATTAAAACAGACATAATATTTAAAATAAATTCAATAAGTAATAATGCATTCATAATGTTGTATAAATGAACAAACTTAAATGTTTTTAATAAATCTCAAGAATTTCTTACAATTTCCAGCCGCTTTCGGCGTTTGACAAACTACAATAGAAATCTATAAAAGTGCCAGCCGCTTTTTACGTCTGGCAATGTATATAAATATTCCGTACAATTGCCAGCCGCCTTCGGCGTCTGTCAATACAAAGCAATACGATATTAATACAATATTATTTTGTAAACTAAATCTTTATAAAAGTATAAATTTAATTCTTTTTTAATAAACATAAATTTTTAAACATTTACTATTTATTGAAAAAAATATGCTTGTATATTTTTTAATATTTGCAACATATCAAATTATGAAAAATAAAACGTTTTTCTTATAATTTTCTTAAATTACCTGTCTATGTAGTAACCAATAATAATTAATCTAACCATCCAGGGCATTTCACCTCTCATTAGATTTCTACCATTTTCAATTTGTGATAACATATTGTTTTGGTTATGCCTTTAAATTAAAACTTGTATTAGTAAGTTAATAAATTTTAATTTAATTTAATTTTTTAAATGCTTTAATATTTAAAAATATATTTAATTTTAACAGATCAGAGTAAAAAGCGCAGTTATTAAATATTAATTCAAAAAAATTAAATTTTGCAAAAACTAAAAATTTTCACTCCTCTTGCGATGAGGATGTAAACTAAGTATTAAAAAATTAATTGCGCCAAAAATTTGTTTAAAATATATAAATTCTGTTAATTAAAAATTATTTTCAAATTCCAATAATTTAAGTAAATATAATTAAAAACTAATTTGCTTTTAAATAAATTGTATTGTTTATTTATTAAACATTGCAATAATTCAATCTTTATATTATATAGTCACATATGTTTTATACCTAAGGGCTATACAATAGGGCTAATATCCCTTAATATAAAGTCGTTGCTTACCATCTTACATAATAGCTTTTAGATACGTGTATGTTATGTTCATTTTATTTATAACTTAAGTTAAAATAAAATATGTATTTTTAAATCAAATAGTAAAAAATAATTTTATTATTTAGTATTAAAGTAGTTTTATAACAAAACCATATTTTTACAATATTTATATTTTTGCGTAAATATAACCAAAAAACATTTATCTGTTTTGCAATAAATAAAGTATGCTAATTAAATATAACTTGTTTTTAAAATTATTAATTAATAAATCAAACTAATTTAATAAAAATTTAAAAAAGATTTAAGTTTAAAAAATTTCAATATTTTAAAAATAATATTGTTTCTTTTTAAATTGTATATGTTATATAATTTAATGTATTTTATTATAAAATATTAAATAAATAAAATATAAATGATTTATAATTAAAAAATTGTAATAAAAAAATATTAATAAAAAATATAAAATAAATACTACTTAAAACAAGTCGTATCCATAAGCCGTGATTCCCGACCTATACCGCAGTCCTCAGTCGTTACGTTTGAATAGTTTTCAATTTGAAGCTCATTCTCAGTGCAGACAACAAACAAACCTATGACTGATGTTTAAAAATATATTAATTTTAATTTATTTTAATTATTTACTTATTAAAAATGTAAAATGAAATGCATTTAATATTTCAAAATTTGACATTTTATTTAATATGAATTTATATTGCATTAAATTGATATAAATATTTTTAGAAACATTTAGATTGTAATCCGATATAAATATAATATTAATTTACATTAAAATATTAATTAATATGTGCAATTTAAATGGAATTAAATGCATTTTTAGCATAATTAAATGCAAGTTTTTTATTTTATAAAATTGTATCTATATTTGTTTAGATAATTTATTTAAATTTTTAATTTTTAAAAATTACAACCACAATATGTTAATAAAAATTTAATAATAAAATTTTATTAATACATAATAAAATTAATAACAAATATTTTATTTTATTGGTAATATTTTTAATTGTAAAATATAAATAGTATTATATGTAAAATTTTGTTAAATTTATTTTTAAAATTTTCATGTATTTAAATAATTTTTATATAATTTAAAAATGATTGATTATATTTAATGGCATAAAATTTTAAAAAGTCTAAAAATTTTAAATAGCATTGTTTTTTAATACATTTTATGTATATATAAATTTGATTTGTTAATTTGCAAAAATAGATTTGTTTAATTTTAAGTATTATATTGAGATCCGGTTGTCTCCAATTTAAAATATGACGTTATTTTAATTTGAAAAATAATAATTTTAAAAATTACTACTTCTAAAATGTCGAATATGACAACCCTGATTATTAGATGTAATAATTTTCCTTTTATTTGGTATTAAATTACGATTAACTCATTATTAGAGACAAAAGAAATATGCTTTTAGTTGTCTATTTGGCGTATTATGAGAAATCACAAGAACATAAAATAAAAAATTTGTTATGCTATTGTAATATGTTTAAAGATTATACTTTGGATTATCTATTATCTTAATAAAAACAAATAATTAATAAATAAACATCTGTACTGATTAAGACATTAATGTTAGAAACGTTCATAAAACTGGATTTATTCCTCATGTTTAACGGCTTGCCGGTGTATCTCAGGGATAAGGGCATATGGTCTGCTTTACTCTATATGGGCACTGCAAGTGTATGCGCGAAAATATGATATAAATATTTTGTTGTAATCAGTTGTATATTTTTGTTTTATATCAATTTGATTTGTGATTTCTCATAGTACGCCAAATAGACAACTAAAAGCACCTTTTTTTTGTTTCTACTCATTATATATTGTCGTATAAACATTGGGCATAAATAAATTATTTAAATATTTTGTTACATTAATTTAATATGCTAAACCCATGACATATCCGTTTAAATTTCAAACGCGGCCGATTCGTATGCAAAATATTAAACATATATTTGATTTAATGTCTGAAAACTTATTAAAATGAAGTTCTATTTAAAAAATTTGTTTTATTTAATTGTTATATATATTAAAATAATTTCAACAATTAATGCTTATTATTATGATGATCTAGATGACATAAGGAGGCGTTCAGTTAATTGTGTCGCCCAAAATTTTGATGCCATTTCTAAACTAATTGAGATATTTTAATTCTGTAAAAAGCATGTGAGTAATCTATATCGATATTTTTTTATACCCATAAAATAATTAAATTTAGATCACGTGACATATGAAATATTAAGACTTATGCAAAGGTCAGGGTGCTAGCTGAATATATGATAGTTAGACGTAATATTTTAATAGAATATGATAGAGGGATAATTGATGTATAATATATGTAAAAATTATTAAAAACGAATTAGCAGTTTAGTTTTTATAATAATTAAAATTTACCAAAATTTAACATAAAAAACCTATTTAAAAATTTCAAAGTTAGTAATAACTTTTTTAATTAATAAAACATGTTATTTTATTATTTAAACCTTGAATAAATGTTATTTTAAATTTTAGTGCACAGCAAACCTTGAATAATCTTTATTAAAAATTTTCTTATTAGTTTTTCCGACTAGTCAAAATTGACAAAACTTAACATTAAAAAATCTAGAAAAACATTTTAATGCATAAATTTTATTAAAATTTTAGAGATTTATTGATTGCAGCATAATTGATACGCTAAGAAAACAAATGATTATAATTAAACCTTGAATAAATTCCATTTTAATTGTTATTGCTATGCAAATCTTGAATAATTTTTATTAAAATTTTATTATTAAATTTTATATAAATTTTGTTTATTTGTTTAATTAGTTATTTATGAAAATAACCTTCAATATTTGTGAAATAAAAACAAAAATTACATGTAAGAAAAGAATTAAGGATTTACGTTTGAGCAATAATATTTTAAAAACCATTAAAATAAACATATATAAATTGATGTTTTTAAACAGTAAAAATTATTTACGTTTAAACATTTGAATCTTTAACATGTTTTTAAAATATTTTGTAATATTTGGTTTATTTTTTATCAAATCTGTGCTCAAACACCAGAATCATATACTGAGGAAAGTAATGACGAATGCCAAAATGATGAATTGACTTAGAAGGAACAGAGTAAATAGTTTTTAAAAATTATACTCGAATTTTAATAATTAAAATATTTTTTAGACACATGTCCAGCTAATGAAATGGCAACACGTTTAACTCCTCAAGATCAAAGAGGATTTATTGCGATATCGGTGGCTGCAAATGTGGATTGTACAGAAGTTACAAGAAGACTAAGAAAAGCCATTGATAAAAAAATGTTTATTCTTAAAGGCATATACAGCAAATTTACAAAGAATTTAGTGAAAATAGACGCCCAAACACAGATGATCAAAAATGTGAAAATCAAATACCACTTTCAGCGACAGATGAAGGAAACGCTGATGCAATAGAGCATTTAATGTCAATCCGTAGAGACTGGACAATTCTTGAAATTGTTGCATAACTGGGAATTAGTGCCGGTAGTGTCATTGTATTACTTAATAAATTGGGTTTTAAAAAAGTTAGAGCAAGATGGGTTCCACACGAGCTAACTTTGAAAAATAGACTTACTGCAGCCCGTGCAAATCTGCGTTGGTTTCATAGAGATTCCCGGATGCTTGGTCGAATAATAGCTTTTGATGAAACAGTGTGGAGATGCTATACACCCCCAGATCCTAACCAATCTGAAGAATGGCGAAAAAGTGGAGAAAGACCTCTGAAACGAGTTGCTCAGTTTAGAGAGCCTTGGAGCAGACATCTTGTTATGGCGGTAAGACAAGACCAGATAATTGGTATTGAATGGCTTGACTAAGGTGGGAGATGAAATCAATATAGAATAATCAGTTTTTTAAATGGCACTATACGAAGTTGTGTTGAACTAACAAAGCCAGGCGAAATTACAATAATTTTAATGGATGGCGCACCTTGGCATACAGGTGGTAAAATAATGCAATTTATTCGTGAAGAAATGCAATGGGAATATTCTTAATCATCTAGCTTGGTCTCCAGATTTTGATCCTCTCGATAAAGAAATATTTCAGAAAATAAAAAGACCGTAAAAGGCAGAAGATTTGCAAATTTTCGTGAATTGGATGCAGTTGTTGGCGAAATTGTCGATTATATGAATGCCAATCATTCACTAACTGGTACTTTAAATCTTTCACAGGTTTGTGGAAATATTGTTGATGTCAATGGCGAATACTTTTTTGAAGAAATTTAAAATATAATCATTTGTTTTTTAAGTTTATTAAATTTTTTCAAAAACAATTATAATGTAATCAATAAATCTTTAAAATTTTAATAAATTTTATGCATTAAAATGTTTTTCAAAATTTTTTAATGCTAAGTTTTGTCAATTTTGACTAATCGGAAAAACTAATAAAAAAATTTTTAATAGAGATTATTCAAGGTTTGCTGTGCACTAAAATTTAAAATAACATTTATTTAAGGTTTAAATAATAAAATAAATAGTTTTATCAATTAAAATAAGTTATTACTGATTTTGAAATTTTTAAATAGGTTTTTTATGTTAAATTTTGGTAAATTTTATTTATTATAAAAACTAAACTTCTGATTCGTTTTTAATAATTTTTACATATATTATACATCAATTATCCCTCTATTATATTCTATTAAAATATTACGTCTAACTATCATATATTCAGCTAGCACCCTGACCTTTGCATAAGTCTTGATATTTCATATGTCACGTGATCTAAATTTAATTATTTTATGGGTATAAAAAAATATCGATATAGATTACTCACATGCTTTTTACAGAATCAAAATATCTCAATCTGTTTAGAAATGGCATCAAAATTTTGGGCGACAAGATTAACTGAACGCCTCCTTATATATATACCAAATTATGAGCCATATTGAAACCGTAATTTACAAATTTATATTTTAATTAATTTAAATTAATTTAAAATTTATTTAATTTAAGCCAATCGTCGCATAAGAAACTATGCAAATAGTAAAAGAGTTGACTATTTATCACCAACTGGAAGATACCCTGGTTAATCTAAAATAAAATTTTTGCAAATTATTATTTAAATTATATAAAATTAATAATTTATTTTTAAAAATAATATTTATTAATATGCACATTTCAAATAATATCAATAAAATAAAAATATTTTTATAAGTAATATAATTGCAATTTTTGTATTTAAATTAAATAAAACTAAATAATTATATATATTAAAAATTTTAATGTATAAACAAAATTTTCAATTATTAGCATTAATTAAATTAATTAATATTATTGCGAAGGAGATGGGGACGTCAAGTGATTTGACGTCGTTTGCTGTTGTCTGTCGAATGCAATTATCTTATTTTGATATATTATACGTTTGGTTTGAAAATCAAAAACATATTTAAAATTAATTTATTTGCATTTTTAATTTTTTTTAAATATAAAAACTGTAAAAATTTCTTACTTTGAACACAACTTCGTTGACCATAAACTTATGGTATTATTAGTGTTTGGCGTTTCGATCACTAACTTATTCACTTCATCAGCACAGAGTGGCTCTCGAATGAGATCTCTTTGCTTATCAGCTACTTCTTGAGCGGAGTGTTTGGGACGGGTAACATGAGAAGTGCAAGTCATAAAACTGCGCGTTTGGAATTAGCTTTGAATTTATTCGAAAATTTATTTATTTACAATATATTCTGTTTTCTGATGGCAAAGCTGTGATCGAAACGCCGTACACTAATAATACCATAAGTTTATGGTCAAAGAAGTTGTGTTCAAAGTAAGAAATTCTTACAGTTTTTTTATTAATTATGTGTTTACACGACTACAAAATTCTTAATTCTTTTATTTTTTTATTATTATGCATTCTAAGGCATATATTATGTATTTTTGATTAAAAATAATTTTAAGTATATTCTGTTTTGGCATTTGAAAATAAATGCTTGTTAGATTGCAAAAATCAATTTTATAATAATTGTCAAGCAAAGTTTACATTCTATTTCCAAAAATTTTTAAAAATTAAATGATCGTTAAATATAAATCATATTTATTAAAAAATAATTAACATAACTAAAAAATATGACCAAGCAATAATAGTTTTTAAATTGCAAATAATAAATTCAAATTTTATTAAGTTTAATAACATATTTAATGTTTTTATTTTAAAATGTTTCAAACAATAATACTATTGAAATTGTTAAAATGGCCTAGATGCATTATTGTGTAGTTATGATTATCATTATGACGGGTGGTTGGGTGGACGGCAAACAATAGGCGGACAGTTGTCGCAAAAATAATAATTATAAAAATTATTATTAGTTGTGTTCGACGTCTTTGTTGAAAGAGTGGACCCCAGAACTAGTAGCTCTGGTCAAGTTGTAACGGGATGCGTCACGTAATTTAACTTTGACTGTACTGTTACTGTCGTTGATTGCGCGTGAAGTGCGTGGTTGTGACCGTTCGGGCGATTGGTGTGTCTGTCGTGAGACTGAATGGCAATATTTGTATCGCGAGTTTGACTTCAATTTCTATGTTTTGTTGTGCGCGAGAGTTGTCGGGAATAAATGCAAATTGAGATAAACTTTGCGTCAGAAATGACATTCAACTCTGACGAATAGAAATCATAAATTAGATGATGTTCGTTGAATCGCGCGCTAACTATTTTGTAGAAAGCAAGCGATTTCATTAAAATTTAATTTAATTTAATTTCAATTCAAAATTAGAATACAATCAAAGAACGGTTAGTCAGTCTCATTAGTAAACAGTAAGTGTTGGGCGAATAGGGAAATCGCTAATGAATGTGTGCGAGTACAATTCTATACTAAATAGCAATTATCAATTATAAATAAGTATAAAATACGTATAATTTTAATTTAGTAAGCGCTTGGCCACACTATAAATAATGCAAAAAAATTAAATTTCTTTTAATTAAATTTTTTTATACTTATTTTAATTTTGTAATTAAATTTTTAAAAAAATTTACAAATTAAAAAATATTTTATTTAGAATAATAAATTAAATTTTAAGAAAATAAAATTTTTAAGAAACTTAAATAAATTTATTTTTATAATTTTAAAAACTATTATTATTTCTACAGTATAATACCATTAATAAACACCCAATATAATGAATTGTCCATTTTAATAAACAAATCTTAAAAACTTTATTCATTTACATATATACTAATGTAAAAAATGATTCGATATAATGAATGCCATTTTAATAAACACTCGCTTTTAATGTACACAATTTCAAGCAACTGTAATACAAAACAGTACTAAAAATAATCCATTTTAATGAATAATTCAAAAATATTTTTGTCAAATTGGAGACAATTCATTGAAAAAAAAAATTTTAATCAGGTTTAGAAAATATTAACTTAAAATACTTTTACCGTACTCCCGCACATAAACTTGCATGCCCTTATAAGTGAGTTTGACTATAATTAGCTATTATAGTGTCATTAGCATGCAGATATAAAGTGAGGTATAATAAATGTTATTTTTAAAATATTTTTATTATAAATGTTTAAAAATAGAAAAGTTAAAATATAATTAGTAAATTGATAAAATAATTATTATTAAAAATATTAATTAAAAAATAATTAACAATAATTTAATTATTTTTAAATGTACCTAAAATTTAAATTTAAAAATTTGTTATATTTTTATATCTTTATAGATTATACTTTGAAAAATATATTTTTATAATTTTAGAAAGTATTATTATCTTTAATATAAATTATTTTTAAATTTTAATTAAATCATATAGATAAATTCTTTAAAATTTAAAAATTTATTTAAATTTTATTTTATGCCAACTCTTGATTAAACATTAATAATTTGAAAATATTTTTGTATTTTTCAATAAAATAACAATTATATTAATAAAAATAAATTTAAATTAAAATCAAAAATAATTAAGGTTGTTTCTTGGTATCTCTAGCTATTACACAGAAATCTTGTCCAGGATATTTGCCTTCATTGCA
>JAQFXP010000392.1:0-31782 GCA_034693685.1 Belba bartosi | reverse complement strand
TTATTATTTAAAATATTCAAAGTCGGGACTCGACCGGGATTCCCGACTAATTTCGGTCGGGATCGGGAGTAGCAATCTCGAGTCGGGATCGGGATTTCCGACTCCCGAGATCGACCACTACTATTTTTATCATTACAGTTTCTAATTATTTTAGATCAAGATATTATTTTTATAAAAAAAAATTACATTTAATATCAAATTAATTTTTTTTTGAAATTATATATAATTTTCTGATCTTTTCTATTTAAAAAGTCGAGGGGGTGCATGCTAGGGGGCTAATTGCCAGTTTTCAAAAATTAGGGAAATTTGTCAATCTCTGATATAAATATATATACATACATATACGTATATATAAAGTACTGATATAGAATTGAATATTTTTATTATTACAATTTCTAAATATTTTTAAAATATAAATCTCTAATATTATTAAATTTTAGCCTAAGCTTTATAATAACTCTCTAGTGATTCCTTTCTTATCGCATTTTTCAAATCAATTCCGGACACTAATTACATCTTATAATGCTACTTTTAGAACATTTCAGATATATGCAGTATTTTGATTAATAAATATTATAAATTTAACAAAAAAGGCTTGTTTGTTTTAAAAGTTTTACTTATTTTTGTAATTAAAAAAATAATTATAATTTGAGAATAATATTTAGTGAATTAATTTATAAATAATTTATATATAATTTATTTATTGCAATGAAGTCCGTATTGCCAAAACTTTTGTAAACTAACTTAAAATAAAATAGAACAAATTTTAAACATATACAAAATTAAATAAAATAGATACTCCGGCTCTTTAACATATTTATTTGTAAAATGTATTATTTACGATAATATAATTATACAATTTAATCTTATACATATTTAAAACTATAGTATGTGAAACAAATATATAAATGAGTACATGCTGTAGTATGCTCTCAAATAAAAAAAATTTAAAAGTTAATTAACTTATGTTTAATTTTATTTAAGTATTAGTTAATTTTATTATCATACAAAATATTATTTATTTAAACAATGTTTAACATATAATTATTAGATTTTATTTAAAAAATTTTAAAATAACTAATATAGAATTCTTTATTCTCTGGACTTAAATATATTAAAAGTCGTTTAATATCTTTAATTTTTTCAGAAGAAATTATTGATTTTTGCGCAATATTTATTAAACTAAAAATATTTTTTAAACAATTAATATCTGCCTTTAATAAATTATTTTTTATAGAACTGGTTAATTAAAATGCACTTTTTAATTAACGCTGTGCTTACAGTTTCACTAAAGAGTTGATTTAATGCATCAAATATTTGAGATTTATAAAAAATAATTAAAACAATAAAATAATTTTAAAATTTTATTTATTTTTTAATTACAAATAAATAAAACCAGAAAAATAGAACAAAAAAATAATCAACGACAATTTTTAAAATTGCTCTCATCTGACCAATCGTTACCATTTGTGCAGCCACCGACACTTACGTACCAATTCGGTGATAGTTGCCACGCCCAGTATGTTCGACAATCGTTGCAATCTAGGTTATCCTGATATATGAGCTGATTTTGGTTATACGATTGCAAATAGGGTAAAAAAACATTCTTGGCCAAATAAGACCAATCGCCGTTTAGATAAAGTTTAGTTTGTCTTTGAAATTTCGTCAAACAATTTGATGCAAAACTGTCGCTATTTATGAATTTGTTTCCAATAATATTCACATTTAGTGTTATATCCGATTTTTTATCGAATTTAAACGCATTTTCCGGTATTTTTCGAAGAGATGTGTTTTTTATGGTTAACGTCTGCAATCGATTTAATATTTTGAAAGCATTTTCACCAATAGTTTCAATACTATTGTCTTCAATATTCAAAAATGAAATACTATTTTCGTATCCATTAATCGGTTGGAAAGCATTGGAAGGAATTTCAATTAAATTATTATATTTTAATGTTATAGTCGTAAGATTTGAAAATTGATTTAATACATCAAAGAGTGTGTGACTCGGAGTTTGCAAATTTGTATTACTCGTAAATTCAATTATATTCGTCACCGAATCAGTTCCGGCGAACGCATTCTTGTCGATAGTCTTTAGATTTTTTACGTTTAAAATCCCGATCTCTTTGAACGTAATGTCACTAAAAGTGTTTGCCTTTAGTTCAGTATTTGCCGTATTTTTCAGTATAAATGTATGAAATTGTTTCTCATTTTTAGCTAAATTTGTACTTAGTTTGTCAAATATGGCAACCAAATTAATGTCCAAATCACCATGTTCATTATTACAAGTTATCATTTTGTCATTATTCGGGTTATTATCGCCACAAACGCACGGATATAACAGCTCAGGCTTAGGGCAGTCGCACCATATGTTAGATATTTGCAATACCAGAACCAGAATATTAATTATTATATATTCTGTTAAATTAAATTTTTGTAATTAATTAATTGTTAATAAAATAAATTATTGTAATAAAAAAAATAAATAAAAAACACATACTTTCCATTTTTATAATAAACAATCAATTGTAAAATATGTTTAATAAATCAAAATTTTATTTAGAATTATCAATGTTTTGTTTGTTTTTATATAAAATATCAATTTTAGAACATGTGTTATGTTTCTCACTATTTATTTGTCAAACATTTCATTCCTTGTATGTAAGCGCTTAAAAATACAGCATTACCAATATACAGTAATCTTAAAATGCAAAACTAACATGCTTCAATTACTTATGATAAGTTGAAAGTAAGAATGATAGTTTCTATCATTATTAAATTTTAGTTGCATGACTAATTTATTACAAAATTATTAAGGAATAGAATGAAATAAAGATAAGGAGTAGAAAAGTATTACAAAGTGCATACTGTACTTAGACTCTAGAGTAGAGCAATAATGGAAATTATTATATTTAGTTTAATTAGATATTAAAAAAGATCAGCTAAATTGCAATGATTTTAAGAATTGCCAGTTATATTAAGCTTTAATAATTTTAATCAAGGCAAACTTGGCAAGTTATATTATTTTATACTATAAAAATTACATTTTATTACTAAATATATAATTAATAAAATAATTATAAAATAGCAAAAGAAATAATAATAATAAAACGTCAGAAAAACTGTTAAATATTGTAATACGAATCATAAAAATGATTATAAAAAATAGATAACAAATACATTCAAAGTTAGAAATTATATATATATTTAACAAAAACAATACAAACAATAATTTCTGAATAAAACATAAGACAAAGAGTGATGTCTTCGGCTGTCAGTGTTTTCCGTCCAATACCTAAACACAAATTAGTAATTTTGGGCGAAGGATGTGTCGGTAAGACCTCATTAGTGGCCCGTTTTATGTACGACTCATTTGACCCATCATATCAGCCAACGATTGGCATTGACTTCCAGTGCAAAACCATGTACTTAGAAGAGCGGACAGTGCGGCTACAGGTGTGGGACACCGCAGGACAGGAGCGCTTTCGAAGCCTCATTCCCAGCTATATCCGAGACTCGACGGTTGCGCTCGTCGTCTATGAGATAACAAGTGTTTTCTCTGCGATTAGGACTGAGTTTAGAATTAAATTCATTGTTTGACTCTTTAGATGCGAATACATTTCAACAAACATACAAATGGGTAAGTGATGTGAGGACTGAGAGGGGCACAGATGTACTACTGGTGCTCGTCGGCAACAAAACTGATTTGGACGACAAGCGACAGGTGAGCGCCGAAGAGGGCCGGATGAGGGCCAAAGAGATGAATGCAATTTTTATTGAGACGAGCGCTAAGTCTGGATATAATGTAAAACAATTGTTTCGAAGAATAGCCGAATCGCTGCCCGGAATGCATACGAATGAGGAAAGGCATGACATCATTGAAGTAAACATAACGGAAACGCCGGCCGAACAGAGCACTCGACAGCAGAACTGCTTTTGTTAATTGTTTTATTAAATTATTTATTCAATTCTAAATTTAGTTATTATTAAAATACATTTATTTAAAACAATAATTAAATTTTTTAAAATAAAAGCAATTTTTAATTGTTAATTATTTTATTATGTTTAGACCTGGGAAAATCTGACTCGCGAGTCAGTATATGAAGACGTTTTTTGCAATCTTACAAGTTGCTTCTGACTACGTGTTTGAAACTATTATTTTATTCAAAACATCTATGTCTTATAAATAGCAATAAAAAGTTTACATATTCATTAATTTAGTAAAGTTTAATTAGAGTTTTAGTTGCAAAATGTTCTAGAGTTTAAAAAGTGTTTATTAACACAAAACTGTTTATCAAACAAACAAAAACAGTGTATCTGCATTTATAGGACATTGCGAATATTTCTTTTATGCATATTAACTAAATAGTAAAAGTTAGTGACAAATATTTTAAATTTTGAAACATATAGCGCTTTTAATTGTCAAAGTTTAAAAATTAAAAAATAGTAATTAATTTTTTGAATCAACTTTTTGCACTACTGTACTATATAGCACAGTTCTTACACCTAGTACAACTTTTAATTGAATTTTTGAGCGCAAGATTTAAACATTTCCCAGGTCTAATTATGTTAATTTTATTTAAAACTTTAGAGAGAGAATCAACAAAAATCCCCTTAATTTAAAAAAAACTGGCATTTATCTCAATCTTTTTTTTGGTCTATAAAAATGTTCTTTTCCTTTAAATTTATATTTTATAGATTTTCCCCCATTTTCACTGGCATTTATCACCCCAAATTTGATTATCAAATCAAAGACACAAGTGCGCGCAAATTCTTTTAAAAAATTATATTTACATAAAGTTTAGGCCTATTATATAACTGATAATGGCAATTTTTCTCAAAAGATGGTACATCGAAATTATTCAACAAAAATGTTTCAATGTTGATCCAGAAATTAGATTACCATGCTATGTTTTTTGCCTTCAAGGAATCTGGCAAATTTGTTGTGATATTTTAGTCTATTGGGAGTCGGCCTGGTTTGGCTAATTTAATTTTCCTTTTTTAAAATAAAATATTTGTATTTTAATTAATTGTACAAATTTAATTTGTTATATATATTGATATTAGAGCAAATTTATACATTCAATAAAGTTAAAATAAATTGACATATTAAATCTACTACATTATATACCAGTGTCAAATGCCAATAGATTAGATTAAGCAATAGATAAGATAATTATTTTAAAATTTTAAATATAGTGTAGAAAAAATAATTTTATTGAAAATTTTGTCTGTTTAATTTTAAAGTATAAAAACTTGCAAATCAACCAATTCTAGTGACAGTAGTAATATTTTCCGGAAATAACATTCAAATATAATAGTAAACACCTCTTTCGGGTTTAGTATAGCTGTTGGCATTCTACTTTTGGAAAAGTTTATTAAAAGTTTATTTTTTGAGAATATAATTTATAAAATAATTAAATCCTTTTACAATTTTAAAATGATATAATTTAGAGCTAATAACAAATAAAATAAGCTTTTAACTAGCTAAATGATTAAATTAATTAATATATAAATTTAAAAAAATGGCGAAAATTCTAGGAAGATAAGAGGAGGAGAAAGGATTTTAAAGTTGTCTAAAATACATAATAATATTTAAAATATATTAAAATGTTAAAATATTTAAACAAATTTGTAATTTAGCCGAATTGAATAATATCTAAAATGAATTCAATTGATTTAGCCTTAATTTAGTAAAATATTTTAATCAAAAACATTTAAAACATTGATATTATTCTGTGGTAGAGCTGTGTCTGAGTACAGAATTTAAAATAGAATAATGTAAATAAAAATAATTACAAATACTTCCCAATCAGTTAGCCTTCAATTGCATACATTCACTAAAACATAACTAAACTGTAAGCGAATATCATATTACACTCTCTCCTCACTATACGCTCTTAAGTATCAGCCAAAACACAAATTGTGTTTCATTCACACAATTCTGTTGAAAATGATTCAAATTTATTAAAACTGATCGAAACTGTTTAGAAATTACTTCTAGTTTGAAGACAAAAATTGCTTGTTTAAAAATCAGAAAAAAAATTTTTGCATTATAATTTAGTTAAATTATTTTTTACCTAATCTTTAATCAAATTAGCAAACTACTGTTTACGATACCTATTGAGTAAAACACAAAACAAAAACCAACACTTCTGCAATGAAATACAAAAATTTGCTTTTATTAATAATTAAAATTAGCATTATTTAAACTTCTATTTATGTTCTGAATGTAATTTTATAATTTTAATTATTATTTCATTAATTAAAACTAACATGCCAAATATAATCGTTTCAACCGTTAATATGAACGCCAATATAACAGATTTATATTCGCATCCTAGTATTTTGCAATATTTAAAATGCGTCAAAAATTGGCCTTTAATCACAAGAGTTGACCATCGTAATTTAATATCAGTAAGCTGGCATTTTATTACTGTGTTGGATGAACTCGAAAACATTGGTTTCAAAGTTGTAGCCATGTCTGACCATAGATGGACATTGAATGGAGATATTAATTATTAACGTCAATCAAAACTCTATAATTTTTAATAATTTATTATGCTTGAATGTTTGTGTAATTTGTAATTAATTGTTATTAAACTGTTATAATGTCAAATTTTAAAATAAAATTACATTTAAATATCAACATATTAAATTATTAATTTAATAAGCATAATATTAAATTTAATATTAATAAATAAGATTTTAATTTAATTTAATTTGCAAAAAAAAGAGATTTATGTTAATAAAAATCTAAATATTTAGTTTTAAATTAACATAAACATTTTATTAACTAAATAATATATTTCGAAATAAAATGTAAAAATATTACGCAATTTAAATATAATAAAGCGAACAAAATGCAGCGAATATTTTATAACTAGTGTTCGATATAAAAATAGATATTTAAAAATAGAAACTTTTTATTAGCTTTACTTTAAAATATAAGCAAAATCTTCTAAGTAATTGAAATCTAGAATCCATTGAAGTTTTAGTTAGAGTGAATAAATCGTTCCAAATAACATAAATCTTGTTTTAGTTATATTTCCATTTAATCTTGTTTAAATAATAATAACAATTGAAATAATTAAAAATTAGAAATAATGCCAAATATAATAGTGACAACAAATGATATGAAAGACGATAAAACCGAATTATATTCTCAGAAATCTATCTTGAACTATTTTAGATTAAGCGAGGATTGGCCAATTGATACTAATTATAGTAGATTGTTTCAAAAGTCAATTTTAATCAAGATGGATTTGCTAACTGTTCTGGATGAGCTGGAAAAGATTGGGTTTAAAGTGGTGGCAATGTCTGGCGGACACTGTGTATTGAACGGCGAGCTCATACAGGCTAAAGAGTCAATTAGTAATGAGTTTACTGACGACATTGAACAGTAACATGTTGCTTTCATTCAATTTTATTCAATATTACTGTAAGTTAACTACAGTATAAAGTGAATCAACAAAGTGTTAGTTGGGTTTTAAGATATATTTTCTTCAAATATTTTATGATTATCTCGGCTTGTTAATTTTTGACCACTTCTTAAAATTTAACAAAATGTTAATTGCGCTCAATTTCAAAATTGCTAAACTTATTTTAATATTGCAACTGTCAACTTTTACTTGCTCTTATTTATGTTTAATTGTAAGTTAAATACTTTATTATTTAAAAATATATTTAAAATTATAAACAAATTTTTAAAAAATTATTTATTGTTATATCAATTGTATTCCAATTTACTTATGCTTTGGTTATTAATTTAAAATGTTTATTTTAATAATTTAAAATGTATTTTGCTATTTTGTCTAATAATTTTTAATTATATTGGATTATTACGAAACTCTTAAACAAAATAATTAATTAAAAAAAATTAGTTTTAACAAATAATAATTAAAATTTATTTGTTTATAAAAATAAACTTATTACAATAAATTGAATATTTTTGTTTATAAAGCACTGTATATAATATATTTTGCTGAATAATATGTTTTTAAAAATAACATGCTTCTTCCAAAACATAAATATCTGCATTCAAATCAATTATAGTTTAAACAACATTATATTTTGTGATTATTTTAGTCTTCATCTAATATACAAAAGCAGGGGTAGCCAAGTGGTGGTAGAAGATAAGTATAATCATTATAGAGTACAAATTATATGAGTTAGGCAAAGTGGGCAGAGTCTGGCAAAGTATAACTAGCGGTAAAATGGCGGCAAATTTCTCAAAGCCTTAGTATAAATGGCTAACGTTTCATTCTCAATTAGTAGTTTAACTCGATTTAGCTAGATTTAAATCTGGTTTATTTAACTTTAGCTGCAATAATCTTATAAGCCTAGTTTTAAACAATTACAGCCTTTACAATAAATTTTATTTTTTTAATGTAAAATAAATTCTTTCCTACTAAATTAAGCTTAACTTAATATAATTATTAATTACTAATTAATGTTTTAATTTAAACATATTAAACTGAGCCATAACACATCTAGCTTAATAATTGATTTGTAATTGTTTTTTTTACAAAAATTAAAATTATTTTTACGAAAATATAATTAAATATTTAGTGAAACAAAATGAAAACTTTTTTCTCATTTATATATTAATACATTTTCGCAAAACTCAAAAATAGACATATTTTTCAAATACAAAGAAATTTTTTCAAAAACATATTTATCAAACTGGGAGAGCACAGACACAAAGTACAGAGAGGACTACTGGTTGCCTCGTAGGCAGTCATTTGCCTACCGGTGCAGCTCTCCTCGTCTATGCACTGCCTCTGCCTTTCCTTCTGCTCTCACACTCTCTCTCCCTCTCAATGCCAGAAAACGACAGCCATTTTGGCCATCGATTGAACACAACATCAATACTAACAGTCGTTATATCTCTTGTATTCACTTAAATCTTTAAATTAAATTAAAATTATTTTCTATTAAATCAATTAACAATTGATTTGTCGACAAATGTATGTATTTTTCGATTTATTTTGTTTCTAAAATTTGATTGTTTTTTGAGTTTTTTGTTGTGTTTTTATGTATGTATTGAATGAATGAACTCATTAATAGTTTTTTAAATTTGATTTTAAATTTAATTATTTTAGTTTTTTATTAAATTAAAAATTGTATTTATTTTTGTTTTTATCCATAGATTTGTGTCCGAAAAGTGTCGGAAATTTTTGAATTGAATTTTTAGTTTTGATTTGATTTTTACGTTTAATTGGATTTTTGAATAAAAAAACTAAAGGTTTTTGAAAAATATTTGAAAAAATAATTAAAATATATTTTTAAAAATTATTTGAATTTCCCGCTAAAAGGGAAAGACCCGCAACCGACCGATCCTTCTTTAGAGATCGGGAACAGTATTTGTGGTCAACCCGTTCGGGAGGGAACGGATCGAGTGTTCGGTCGTCGAGTTCACAGCCGGACAATTCCGGTGCCACTCAATCGCCGTATTCTAAGACATACCGGAGCTATCGGATCGGTAGCCGAACCGCTAGTGTGCGCATAATGTCCGCCAAAACTGGCCAAAGATTATCAGCGACTGAGGACAGGCCCAGAGTAGCCGCCGGTCAGTCGTTGATGGATCATAACAGCGGGAAAGTTGTTGCTAATGATCGGCGCAGTAGTGCACAGGAAACTGAGGTCCGGGAGAGCCGGCGTTTAAGCCAAACGGGCACTCAGTCGCCAACAAAGCGCACGTCTGACCGAAGGCTGTCCTCCAATGGCGATGTCGTTAAGCGGTCGACCGATAATAGCGCGGATCAGAAGTCCATTCAATTGCGATTAGACTCCGGAACAGAAGAGTCTACTAATGGAGTGACGGCTCACTCTTCTGACCCAAATGTGAGAATAGTTTTTAGTTATTATTTATATTAATTTTATTAAATAATTTATATCTATTATATAATAAAGACTTTATTTTATTATTTAATTTATTTTCATAAGTGATTCAAATTTTTAAAATAAATGAAACAATTGTTTGATTTGGAACAGAAGTCACACAAAGCCGGCGCCAGAAAAGGCTTTTTGCGAGGAGTGGTGACAACGGAACAGCACGACAAGCAAAAATCGCTACTAAACACAGTTCGAGCCACACGAGCCCGCTCTGACTCTGGACATCAATTAACTGCCGGACCCGAAAGCATTAGAACTGTTACGAAAACGCCTGACAGAGCCCGGAAATCATTTGTAATACCATTGCCGCCGACGAGCAGTGCCGCTGAAAAGACTAATATATCCGGCGCTCAAATTGATGGTCATTTATCACACGATGACTCATCGAGTCAGTCGACTCCCGGTACGCCATCCAAGCGTCGAAAACGGCACTATAAGGGCGGGACTTATGGCTTATATTTATCTAAAAAACGGAAAAATGCGGCCAAAAAGAAGGCAAAGGAAAGCGAATTGTCGGGTGTTGTCAACGCTGAGGGAGAGGAGAGTTCACAGTCTTTCCGAACCGCGAACTCGGAATCAGACGAAGGACTCGACGCCGAATACTCGGATGAAGACGAAGACCAGGAGCTCGAGGCTACTGATGAACGCGAAATTAATTCGGCTCCTGGTGCTCATCGACAGCTCTATATGAATGATGTGGGTGAGGACGGATTGGCCAGTAAGCCAATTGAGACTTCTGTTCCGGTTAGTAAAGCAGAAGAGGTGACAAAAAACGGATTTCAAATCGAAAGACAGAAGTCTGTGGAAGAAACTCCAAAAATGGCGACACCGACTGTCGGCACCGGCAATATATCCGGCGGTTCCAGTATTATTAATAGCGTAAAGAATAGGCCGCGACGTATGAGTCGTCGAACTGAAGGTACGGAAGGCGAGGGATGTTTGTCTCCTCCGTCGAGCACTCACTCAAAGTCCACGGCCTCTAAAGACGAGTCTAAACTTGAGACCTCCCCCACAAAGGCTGTTATTCCCAAAACTGACGGCCAGAATGAGTTGTCGTCATCTAAATCAGTCAATAGTAACACTTCCGGAGCACCCGTTCGACCCGTATTTCAATTGCCGGCAAATACTGTCAATTCAAATGTTATCCAAAACCCGAACCGACGAACGCTATTACGTATATCGACCGCCGGCTCAGTTGCTTCGGGTGATACTCATGGCACATACCTGGGCGGCGATCAATCAAAATTTGTTATAGTGGTAATTGGGATTAGTTTTGAAATTTATTTAATTTATTTGGTTTATTTGATCGATTAATTTGTTTGGTTTTTGGCAAAAGAAGGACAAAACAATTGGTCAGTTGTCTAACTGTATGTGTTCGGCAAAACCACTCATCGATTCGTCACAAAAGGATGTGTCGAAAGGAAAGCCTCTCTTTTGTCAGGCGATCGACTGTTTTGATGAAAAAGTTTGTTTTTTAAATTTAAATATTAGCATGTTTGAATGTTGGAATGTTTTATTATTTCAGTCTAATATATATCAATTCTAAGACTAAAAACTGATTTAAAGTTTTTAACTTAAAGTGATTTTAATTGATTTGGATTTAGTTGATCGGCTGTTGCAATCAGGTTCGACTAACGTCGTTGTTCCGTTCCTCGAAGCGCGTGCCCTATCGTATTCTATGCGAAGTGCACTTGGCCCGACTCCGGCGCCACCACTGCTGTCCGGGCTGTGGCCTGTTCTGCACTCAGGGAGAGTTTAACGAATGCTTTTGTGTTAAAAAACAGATCCATTTGTTCCACAAGAAGTGTCAGGTAGAGCGGCCGCCCGACCCTAAACAGCAGCGTTGTCTCCACTGCGGCTCGATATCACAGGCCCGACAGGTCCGGCTTGAAATGAATGGTACCCTCACTAACAATACCTATTATCTGCAGCAGACGTCGATTCTTAAAACGTATTTAAATTTTTGTTTTTTTAAATTTTCGTTATAAGTGCAGTCAAACGCCGGTGAAATTTGTTATAAATTGTTGACTGTACCGGATTGTTTATTAAACTGGACTATTTTTAGTAGTTTTGTATTATATCAAAGTTTTGACTAATATTCTAATATAATTTAATTTTAATATTATTTAAACTTTACTTTAAATTGGTTCTAATTTACCGATAACTGCATTTTGATATTACCGTAATTATAGTTTTTGAGTAATTTTTTAAACTCTAATTTTTAGGCCTAAAGCGCGTATAGCGATGACCAAACGGAAGGGCAAAAAACCAAATGCTGTATTGTTTCCCGAAGAATATGCTGAGCCGGGCATTGAATATACTATTCCGGCCACTAAGAAGATACTGTCTTTAGGTTTGGATTGATTTTAATTTCGAACTTTTGGTTTAAAAATAATTTTTAGTAAATTGTAATAATTTGTCTTATCTTCCGATCCACAGCTGGTCTACCCTTTGGTCCCCAACGTAAACAGTTAGAGGAACTACTGGTGACCTTATATGCAGACAATCAGTCTATTCGACTGACAATACAGCAAAACAAGAACTTCTATGCAGTTGCCCGGAGTGGGGAAGTCGACAAAGTGTTGAGCATTTTAGGTATAGTCACTCGTTATGCGTTAAATTTGGTTTCGATTTCGATTTGATGTCAACTATTTTTTCTCTAACCTTAATCTTCTCTAAATCTATAGCCCAGGGCTTTGACCCGAACTTTCCATTTGAGGACAACGACAATGAAACACCACTGCATGCGGCGGCCAGTGGTGGCCATCTATTGGTAGTCCACTTACTGATACAGTCGGGCGCCAACCCTAATGTGCTGAACAAACACATGACTACACCTCTAATGCAGGCAATCGAACAGAAACATAATCTATGCGTCAAATATCTGATTAGTTCGGGCGCTTCGTTGGACATCCGGGGCGAAGACGGCATGACTTCTCTGCACATAGCGGCCAAGTGCGGCAACATTGAGTCCGTTCACTATATAGTGGACTCGGGGCTCATGAATGTGAATCTCCAGGACGAGGGCGGATGGTCTGCACTCGGTTTGTATTTTATATTGATTTGAAATTAATTGTTATTAAGTTTTGTTGCAATTTCTAAATCTGTTGATCTGTATTGAGTTAAACAATTGTTGGACTCTTTCCGATCCCCTCTTTATTTAAATCTATTTTTTAATTATTATTAATTTGATTGAATCAAACGCATAGTTTGGGCGACAGAACACAAATACTATAATATAGTGAAACTACTGGTGAGTAAAGGCGCCGACCCTAACATTGAAGACGATGAGGAGAACGTAGGCCTGCATTGGGCAGCTTTTTCCGGTGAGACCAACATAGCGTTTATGTTTCTGGAGATGGGCTCTAATGTGGTCAACCAGACCAACATTCACGGCGACACTCCTCTACATATCGCCGCCCGGAGAGACAACTACGAGTGTGTCGTGTGAGTCATGACTAATATATTCTCATTTTATGATACATTTGTTGCGGAATTTTTTTGTTTTTTGAGTCAAACTTATAAGTCACGTGAGTCTGTAGGCCTGGATTAGCTTTTTTAAAAATTTATATAATTAAAGCCCGAATTTCTTTTATATTAGTTTTGATGTATAGTATAAATGCAATACTTTCTTAAGTATTTAGAATCAAAATTCTATTTGTATTTAATATTTCAATTTTTTTTTGTTTAATTAATAGTTTGAATTTACCGGTAGTTATAAAATTAGCAGGGAAAATATGCAGAAATTGAGATGGGGGAATTAGCCAAAAATCTTCTTAATTCTGAAAAATGTCATTTACCCCCCCCCCCCCAGAATTTGGGCACCTTAGGCTACTAAAAAAAATTTTGGGTTTTTTTTGGCTAAAATTGGAATTATTTTTTAATTTGTTGCTAAATCCGGTTTAAATTTAGTTAAATTGTATTATAATTGTATAGATTTGTAACTATTTTGTTAAAATGCCTGCTCTGATCCTCTCTGGATTGGTGATTCTAATCTAAGCAAGGTGTTTTAATTGATGTTTTGTATTGTTTTAATCTATAGTTTACTGCTGTCTCGTGGGGCCGACATAACGCTTATGAATAAGAATAATGAATCTCCACTTCAAGTATGTATTGAAATCAATATTTCTGAGTCACGGCATTGCTCAACACCTCAACAGATCTCAAATGGTTGTGCTAAAAATAAGCTTGATAAATTTATAATTTTTGAACTAACTTTTTGCTAACTAAGCCAGTTAAATATGTGATTGGTTTAGAGAAATTTGGCTTAAACTAGCTTGCTTATTGCCAATAAGTTGTTGGCTAATATAGTGTAGGTTTAGTGAAAGCTCGATTACCGGTAGTTTGAATACAAGCGCTTTGTACATTATCATGGCACTTTACACTATTGTTACATAATATTTTTCAAATAGATATTATAGTTTTAAAGATATAAATTGTTTAAATCAGAGTTAGTCGGGGGCAGTATACCAATAGCCAATATACTGTACTCTATCTTACTTTTAACATTTGGCCAATACTTAATATGACTTAATGTATATCTTGGAGACCGGGCGAGAGTACTGCAGATTTTTAGCGATGTTTTAATTAAATTAATATATATTAATAGATTATTGTCTTATATCTGACTATACCTTTCAGTGCGCACCGGCTGATAGCGAATCGGAAATGGCATTGAAAGTGAATGCAGAGCTGAAGCGATATGGGGTCGGGCGTCAGCTTCAGAGCGAGAAACTGCTGCACAAGGATCTCTCCAAAGGCAAAGAGCATCACCAGATCCAAGTGGTGAATGGGGTCGACAACGAGCCCTATCCTATCGACTTCATGTACGTCACCGACAACTGCGAGGCCTCTCAGATCAACATCGATCGCACCATTACGTCATTACAGGTGCCGATCAAAAAGTTTCGAATTTCTATGTCTTTTGGTTTCAAATCTTATTTAAAGCTTAAACTATTGCCGAATATATTAAAAAATATTTGAGTTTTTATTAACTTATTCTTAAATATTATTGAGCAGAGCTGCCAGTGCGAGGACGACTGTACGAGTCAGAAGTGCGTGTGCGCGGCCATCAGCTTCCGGTGCTGGTACGACAAAGAGGGAAAATTGCTGCCGGAGTTCAATCTGATGGACGCGCCGATGATATTCGAGTGCAATCGCGCCTGTAGTTGCTGGAAGACCTGCAACAACCGGGTCGTTCAGAACGGCGTTTTGTATGTATTTCTTATTTTGTTTAACAAACTTCGAGCCAATCCTGGGCTCAATCATTAGTCAATCGCCTTTAGTGTTACCTCAAGTCTTATTATTTTGGACTTTGAAGGCGTCAAACGAGGCGTACATTAAATGCTTACTATATTCGAAGTTTAACTAACGTTTAAATTGAATTAAATGTTAGTTTGAATGTAATAATCTATAAATAAAATTGAATTTTATTTGATATTTGGGATCGGAAAAGGGAATGAGGGCTCGGGTTATATTATAAGTATCCCCGCAATAGCGGTTTTAATGAGTTTTTAAATATTTTTATTGAGATTTTGTTCTGTTTTTTGTCGCTTATTATAGATCCCGTCTTCAGGTGTTCCGCACCAATGGCAAGGGTTGGGGCGTTCGAGCGCTTCGGGATATACCTAAAGGAACGTTCGTTTGTGAATATGTGGGCGAAATAATCAGTGATTCAGAGGCCGACCGACGAGAGGACGACTCATATCTGTTTGATTTGGATAATAAGGTTTGGGTTTTGTTTTGTTATTTCAAGTATTAGGTATCGAACCCTTTAGGCTATAAATTGAGTTGGTTAGTTTTTAAAATAATAATATGCATAAACAAAATTTATATACATTTTGCAATTTATAGCTTGGCAAAAACTTTAAATATACGGTAAAAGTATACCAAAAAAGATAATATATATTAGAATAAAATAAATCAAAATCTCGTTTCGATTATATTTAATTTGAATTTATTTGTCAAAAGTTGTGGAAATTATTTATTGCATTTTAAGACATTATAAAAGAGAAAGCAAGTTTTTTAAATTTATTGGCTTTTTATTAAATATTTATAAACTGTTTTAAGTTTGCGCTTTAAAATCTAATTAATTATTTACTAAAACTATATTTGATATAATGCGGACACAGGACGGGGAGACCTACTGCCTGGACGCCCGGTTCTACGGAAACATTTGCCGTTTTATTAACCATTTATGTCAACCAAACCTAACGCCAGTGAAGGTCTTCGTCGATCATCAGGACCTGTCGTTTCCGAGAATCGCATTATTCAGTTCTCGAGATATCAAAGCGTATGAAGAGTTGGGGTAAGCGTTCGGCTCTTTATTAGTGATCCGTCAATATATTTAAATATTTGAATGCTTGCCATTCCTCTCCACCTCCCGTTCCCCTTAGCTTCGATTACGGGGAAAAGTTTTGGGTAATTAAGTACAAGACCTTCACCTGTAGTTGCGGTTCCGTTCAATGCAAATACAATAAGGACTCCATTCACCAGACGATTGAATACTACTATAAGCGGCTCCGGGACGAGCAGATCGGCATTCTCTCTCCCACTCCTACTCCCGAACCCCTTCCTAGCACTCACTGAGTGTTTGAATTCAATATTTTTATACGAATTTATAGTTTTCTTCATTTTTTCACAATTTATTTATCCTTTTATATAGTTTTGAATTATTTAATTTAATTTAATTAGTTTTCAATTTCTATATTTTCCAAAATATTATTTATATATTTAATTAGTTTTGATTTATCAAACTTTAAATTAATGTAATTCTTATCATTTCATATTTTTTTGTCATTTTAATCGTGTTTTTCATTATATTCATCAAATAAAATCATTTTTAAAATTGAAGTTGTTGGTTTTATTAGCTTGCTGGGTTAGTTTTTTTAATTGTTTGGTTTGTTAGTCAGTGTTTGTTGTGTTTCTGAGCAAAATATGCACTAAATTAGAAACTAATTACTATAACTAACCGAACGGTTGTTACGATAGTTAGGGTTAAATCGAAATTTATTATTATTTTTTAAACATTAAAACGAATAAAAAAAAGTAGCCAGCTCCGTTTTTGCCGCAAATGGTCGTTAAGCGCGTTCTGACTAATGTTTATGTCCAGAGAACGAAGACTTCTAAATGGGTTGTCGTGTGAAGTGCTATTTAACCCCAGATATCATTAATTCTATTTCTTAATCTCGAAATTATTTTTTTAGTTAATATTAATCATTTTGATCAAGGCAAATCAATCTTAAAGAATGCAATTAACTAATTCGAAATTTAATCAAGTTTAATTTTTGAAAAATTAATATTTAAACTAAATTTGTGTCTGCGCGATTTTTGGCTATTAATTATTTACACGATTAATGGCAATCACATAAAAATTTAGTTTAACCAAACATTTATTGATTAACAGCACAATTATGTTACACATGAGAACATGAATATATGCAATTAGGAACTGAAAATTTAGCATTTATTTGGTGTAAAACTTTAGGTCAAAAGTAAACTAATCTAACCAAGCTTATATAGTATTATTTTTGTTTTGTTTTAGAAATTATTATGTTTAAATTTTCAAAATAATCAAAATTAAATCGAAACTTCAATAATAAAATTTTAAATTCTGGTTAAAAAACGAATTAAAAAAATCAAATTTTAGAAATAAAACAAAAATGCGTTCAAATGTTTTAAAATGTTTTGCTATTTAACGGCATAGAACTGACGTCAGAATATTTACAATATTTTTAAATAATAAAATAACTTGATAGTTTTGCAATAAATTTATATAATATCTACATTGCTCATTCTTTATAAAGTTTGTTTAAAAATATAAAGTAAACAAATATTCAGAAAATACTAAATAGTTAAAATGTATTCGGACTTGTTAATTTCCAACACTGACAATGCAACTAAAATTTGTGTTGAAATTTGCATCAAATTAAAAATTAAAATAACCCTCAGTTTATAAACTCCGCTAGAATTCTTGACAATTTCATTATCGACATTATTATTTTTACATTTTTATTTTCAATATTATTAATTTTAACATTAAATATTCGACATTTTTAATAATTATTTTTTTTTATAAATTTTTTTTTGTATAATTATTAATCATATATTATCATACTTTAATATCTAAAGCAAAGAAAAAATTATAATAACTTATTATTAATAAACATTAGCTATTAAACTGATATACTTAGCTACTTTTTGATTTTAAAAAAATATTTCCCCATGTTAGTTGTACATCATATAATGTAATATTCACTGCTTGGAACTGAAGGGGAAAATGCGATGTGAAAGGGATCACTAGAGGGTTACTATGAACTTAGGCATACTAAATTAAATAATATTGAAAATTTATATTTTAAAAATATTTAGAAATTATAATGATCAAAACATTCAGTTCTATATCCATATATATATATATATATAAATATATATATTCAAAATATGTATTTATATATAACTACAAAATCCAAATCTAAACTCAAATTCAAATCTAAACTTAAACTCAAACTCTATAATATTTAGTACTTTCAATACCAAATTCATCTATAACTCCATTTCCATATCTATTGAATTTTAGCTTCAGTTCATACTGTAGTAACCCTATAGTGATCCCATTCACATTGCATTTTTATCTTTATTTCGTGGCACTGGTAAAATCGTATTACCACTCTCTCACCGCATCCTCTCAATCGGGTTAAACAATTAGAAAACGGATAACATAATTAATGAAATAACCAATGTAAATTAACCGTTATTTATATTTTGGCTTAATTTCTAATATTTATTCAATTATACGGATTATTATTCTTGGGTTTAACTCAGGGATCAAGAAGGTCGGCCGATCCAGGGTGGGGATTTTTCCAAAAAAAGCTCAAAAAACCCATATATTTATGATGAAATTTTGCCTAATTAAACGGATTTAAACTAAATTTAGTTAAATTAACTAGATTTTAATGTTTGTCAATTTTTTTTTGTTTATATAAAAATAAAATTATAGTAAATTTAATATAAACACATTTAAACTTAAAATTATAATCAGTTAAATATAAAGTTTTAATTAACAAATAGTTTGCTTTTACTAGAGTAATAGTAATGTTTAAAAAAGATGTAAATAAAAACTTTTTTATAAGCATTCATTGAAAAAACAATTCAACTATTAAACTAAAATTGCAATAAAATTCCGGTTAAATGGATTTGTTTAACTAATTATTTAGCGGACTTAATCAACTCATTTGCCGATATAGGTTATAAAATTTTTAATGTGAAAAATTGTTTTTTATGTTTAAGAAAAAATATTCAGCAAATAATTTTCGAAATAAACACCTTCCCTTGTAAATAAATAATCAAAATAAAATACCAATGTGAAATGTTAATTTATAAATTATATTAGATTTTTTAGAATATAAAACACAAAAATGATATAAAATTTTATTTGTTTTGTTTAATCAATTTGCAATTTGATTTTCTGATTTAAATTTGTAATAAATGTATTTGAACTGGTACATATATAATTAACAAAATAAAATTAAACCAAATGCATTTATTATATTTGCTAATATATTTTTAAATTGTTTGTTTATTGATACAAATATTTACATTAAAAATGTTTTAAGACATTAATATAATATAGTTTATATTAACTGAATTTATTTGTACCAAAATATTACTTAACATTTAAACAGTTTTATGAAATAATTTTAAGATTAACATAAAATAGCATTTGTTGTAATTCGATATATTATAAGAATTTTGTGATCAAACGAAAGTAAATATTTGATTCAACATTCAGTTTAGAGCACCGGTAGATAAGTGCACATAATCTGCTTAAACTTTAAAGATATTTTTAAAATATTCAGTAAAATGTTAAGAATATAAATATATATATAAGAGGTTAGAATGTTTTAGTAAGAATTCAATAAATAGTAAATAAGCTAATCGTAAGCTAATTATAATAAAAAAAATTTTAGTTATAAAAGTTAATAAAATAAAAATATTTTTGAGTAAAAATAATTTTTAAATATCTAAAACGTGTTCGCGTTGTTTGAAAATAATTAAATTAATTTCTCATCAATTTAATTAAGTAGTGGTAATGAACTAAAAATTAGTTTTTGAAATAGTGTTCAATGGTTTTGATTAATGCCTGAGTTAATGGAGTTTTTATTTCGTGTGTAATCCGAAAGCACTTTAAATGCGATTACAGTTTTGCTTTCGGTTTTCGAAAATACTTTTTCACATTATATACTGTATTTACAGTTAATGTGCTTTTTCTGTGTAATAAAAACTTTTCGAATTATTTTGTTTTAAATATTGAATGAGTTTAAAGATTATTCTAAAGATTAAATCTAAATATAAAATCTAAACTACGTTATCAAGAGAATATTCTGTAAAAAATGTTTAATTAGATTTTACGTCAATTATATGTTTATCCAAACATAAAAATTCAATTAAAATTTTAGACTTTTTTCATATAATGTTGAAATAATGTTTATATACTCTACTTTAAAATTTTACACAAGCTATGAAAGGAAATATTTGAAAAATTAGCAATTATAATTAAATCTTAATGCAGATTTTGATAAATTAAAGACTGTTTCAAGTATTTGTATAAAATTGTAATTAAATAAAATAAAAATATTTTAAAATTGAGTCAAATCAAGAAAATAAATACAATTATTTAGGTAATTCGAGAATCAGGTGTTGAGTACCTGTGCTCTCGCTCTCACTCTTTCGTAATTACTGGTTTTCAGACTTACAACTAGACACTAGACTTATATTATTTTTTTTACTAATTTAAAAATATAAATATGAAATTGTTACACAAAATATGCATTAAATTAATGCAAATTTAATTTAATTAAAAATTTTATCTTGACATTTAAAACAAACATTATATAAAATTGATCTAATTTTAAAAAGAAAGAATAAACCAGCATTTTTGTAAGCATACAACCAGAAAACATGTAAATGCTCGTTTATTGATGCTGCTATTCAAGTGTCATTTATTATTTTAGATATAGTTTGATAGCATTGAACATATATTGAATTAATAGTCGTTTCGAAGTGAATAGACTCTATAATCAATATTTTTTTCAATTAATAGTTTGAGTGCTTTCTACTCAATCTCATCCGTCTTAGGTCTGGCCCAAGACGTGTCTAATTTAATAGTAAATCTTTTCAATAAGCAAAGTAGAGTTTACTTGTCAAAGATAACTTAGCTTACTCATCTCAGTTTGAGATAAATTGGAAGACTTTTTCAAAAAACTTTCAAGTACCTAGCAACATACTTTTTAAATTGATTATATTTATTTAGTATTAATATTTTAAGTGGAGTTTATATATTAATATTATTAAGTTTATATTACAACTTGTCTAGACTCTAGACATAAAACATTTTACTAAAATTAATTAGTTTAAAGAATTATATTAAATATTATTTTCAAAGTTAGAATTTACAGCTTGCAGCTTGATACAAAAATAGATTTACTTAATTTATTTTAATTTTAAGGTTGAGTTTAATTTAAATTTATTAAATATGAAAGTAAATCTTAATTTATTATTCTCTTTAATAGTATATTTTTTATTTATTAATATTTAATTGCTACATTTTTATTTAGTTTAATTAATAAAGTAAAGCATGTAAAAATTTACAAGTAAAGTATAGAAAATAAGTAAATTAGAATTGAATCTAGTTAAACTGGCAAATTGCTATTAGATTTTTAATTAATTTAGTAGCATTAGAAAATTTATTATAAATAGAATAATTCTTTTTGTTAAATTTTTATAAATTGTACTTGAAAGTTAAAAACAAGCTTGACACGTTTTGACAATAATCATTCAGACGTTGATTTATAAAACCGCAGTTTTTTTTAAATCAATAAATTTCGTGACAAACCTATCACTGCTTTAATCAAAAGCACTCAATCCTAACGATTCTTATTATTGTATCTGTCGTTTGGATGTCAAGTGAATTCCTGGGCTTTGTTTCTCTAAGAGCACCGGCAGCTGCTGTTCCACTATTAGAGAGAAATCTTTTTTACTGTTTTCTCGGGTGATTTATACACTAATTGAAATGTTAGGAATCATTATATGAGAAAATCAAATGCGAATTCAATTTATACTCTTTTAGAAAATAATTTGTAGTTTCTATAAAATGCTAAAACTGTGAATGCTCAAATCTAATTGACTTGACAATCTTTAACTGCACTACAAATCTTAAATTAAAGACTTTGTTTCGCGTAAATAGCATACAAAATTATATTCGGATAAAAGTAGCAAGTTTACAATCTATTAAATAAAACTAATCTAAAGACCATATATTTATATTTGTGCTAAACTTGAAATGACAAAAGTGGGCTAATTCAGAAAGGGTTCAATTGTAAAATGCTAAAATAGCTAAACTTGTTTCTAAATAGCAAGAAAATTGTAATATTAAAATGAATTAAATAACAATTAATTATCAGTTATTTTTTGCCAAAATTTTAATTAATTTTACAAGTTTATCTATATTATATTATAAGTATATATTATGTAATTGTAAAAGAGCAAATCTAACTACGCATATCTGCCCATTTGAGGAATAATTTTGAATTGAATTTATATCAATATATTGTTTAATTAGCAATCAAGTTAAATTATATATATTTTAGCGCTGTTTATTATTTATACAAAAGTAATGTTTTATTAATTTATATAATAATGTTAAAAATTTGTTAAAATTTTATTAAATACTTAATTTTTAAGAACTTATAATTTATTAGCAATTGATTGTTATTGATTCGAACAATATATTTATCTTAAAGCTTATACATAAATTTCAAATATATTTTATAACCAGAAGTTTTTAAATCAAGCATAACAAAAAATTACTTCTTGAACATATCTTAACTCAAATTAAAGTTTAGATTAATTTTTTAAGTAGTTACAGATTACTTTACATTTCAAATAATATTTAAGTTCAAAAATTATTTTATAAATCAATTCTAAAAAACCAATTAATTTTTAAACTTTAATAATAATAATAACTTATTAATAAAGGTTTTAAAAATAGACAAATTTAAACTAACAGCAGTGAGGTGCAATTATTAAGAGTTCAAAAGTGTTAGTTAGCTTTTTTACTAATTATTAAACATTAAAAAGTAATATATCTGCAGTGGCTCCCGCGAGCCAATGCAGATAACTTGTTTTGTATTTTTTAATAAACAGTAATAAAGATAACTAACACTTTTAAACTTTTAATAATTGCACCACACCGCTAACAGCAATAACAAAAATATTAAATTTTTACAATTAATCATTTTTACTAATAGTAAGAAATAAAACTTTTGTATAAATTAATCCTTAATTTTATTTTGAGTTAGGATTACTCTTGTATGTTTTATGTTGTTACATTGCTCAATTTTTGCTTTATTTGAAGACTCTTTGATTATAATCAGAAAGTTTGGCTTTAGGTCCAAAGTAGTGCTATTCTCTCAATTAAACCCCTGGCAATATCAAATCAAAGTTTTAAAACTTTAAACTTTAAAATATCAAATAGAGTTAATACCAGTGTTTTCGCGAAGCCGTCTGATTATGTTTGCAATAAAAAAAACATTAAAGGGGCTAACAAATATTTTTCTAAGTTGCAACGTTATGCATATTTAAAAAGAAGTTCATAGGTCATTAAAAAATTTATATGGTTGTTACTAAGCTGAGATTGTAATATAATATATTGCAATAATTTTGTATAATTTTACTTTTATATAATTTTGACTTAATTACAAATAATATTCATAAAAATTAATTAATTAAATTATCTAATTTTTGTTTATTAAAAATTTATTATATCGTATTTGTTATTAATATGCTTATGTACACCATTATATATATAAACTATGTCTCTATCCAAACGCATAAAAATAAATTAGTAGTTTTACGCCTGCAATGACTCTTTGTTTCAAAACCAATTTTACATTTTTGTTTACCTGTAAAACATTATCAGACTGCTTCGCGAAAACACTGGTACCGACACTAAGGTATTATTATTATTATAGCCTATTAGCCTTAAATATAGAAACATTGCTTAGCAGCTTACAAAAAAACGTGCTTATGCTATATATAATTTATAAGTTAATTTACAAAAAAATAATAGATAAATTTTGTAAATTTACATATAGCAAGTCCAGAGTTTTAATAGACTGCCAATTGAGTTCATACGCAGATTACGTATACGCATTATATGTTTAAAAATATATATTTAAGAAGGCAAATTCTACTTCTAGTCTTTAAAATCAAAAGTGGTATTAAATTGTTTATTAGCTTTTATATTATTTGTTAAACATGTAAAAACAATATATCTGCAGAGGCCTATAAGGTCAGAGTTCGACCTATACAAAAACACTGTTATTGTGTGTTTAGTAAACAATTAAAGTGTTAGCCAACTCTTTTGAACTATAAAATGTGACCACATCTAAATATCAATATCATAAATGTAAACAAAAGTTTAAAAATTATATTTTATTTGAAATAAATTTTATGAATTAACAATTTAACTAAGTATACAGTTGTGGTGTGCCCTCCGGGGAAGTGTTATGTTGTACCGAATGTTAGACCTCTACAGAAGACATGCTATGAGTTATAATGCGTGTTGCGTGTTATGTTGAGTGATATAGTCCCCCTAGCCTCCCTGGGCTGTTTATATGTTCTTAAGTGTTCGATCGACACTTCAAACTTTTAAATTTATTAGACAACTTATAAACACTTTAATTAATTGCTAGTTGTTAAATTTTATGAAATGGATCAAGTAATTATTTTTCAAAAAGTTTTATAAAACAAATTTATTAACATTTATTGCAATTATAGCTTGTTATTAATCTTTAATTTTAAACAATGTAAATAAGCTTGTTAGAGTCATTAATATAAGAAGTTGTAATTTAATACTTAAAAGAAATTTTCGTCTAAAAAATGCAAATATATTTGTTGCGAAATGTTTTGATAAGAATAAATTTCTTATAATAATCATATATAAGTAATCTCTTATTTTAAATTTAATTGCAGTTTTGATTATTAATACATAAATTTAAGTTTATAGATTTAATAATATTTGTTAAAAATATTTTTGTAATTTGAACAGAACTTAATTATTATATGCATTATTTAAACAAATTAATTATTATAGTTTTGAAAAATTGAAGTTTTTATAATAAATTATATAATGAACATTTAAACAAGAAATGATGTGCAGTTTTTGCTAGACGAACATGGTTGATAAAAATATGACAACATATCAGCTGCATTTCATCTTCTTAATGTTTTTATATTTATAATAAATCTTAACATGATTATTTAAACACAAAGATTAATAAGGAGAGGGGATCAGGCAAAAATCCCCCTGGTTTTGAAAAATTAAATTTATTTCCCCCCCTAGCATTTAAATAGGTACCCCTTTTGACGTTTTGCCGGCCGCCAAAGGCGGCCGGCAAATTTTTTAGGTTTTTTGACCTAAATTAGAAAATTTTTCTTAAATTGGTGCTAAATCCGGTTTAAATCCAGATAATTTAACTAAATTTAGTTTAAATTTAGTTTAAATTTAGTTTAAATTCAGTTAAATTAGACAAAATTTTATCATAAATATATAGGTTTTTTGAGCGTTTTTGAAAAAATCTTCTCCCTGATTCCCCCCCTTAATTTTAGGCCAAAATTTTGACAAAAATCCCTCCCCTGATCCCTTCCCTGGGATCGGCCAATCTTCTCGATCTCTGTTTAAACATTACTTGATGAATCTAACTTGTACACATATGATTTCATGTCGAAAGCATTTCTTCTTCTTAAATTGTTGCTATTCTCAAATCTTATTAAAATAACAAATAAAACGCTAATTAATAGCAACCAAACAATGAAAACTTTTGTCGGAATATAAATATTATCGGAAAGTAACTCAAAAACCGCTGAAATGATTGTCGAGACTGTAATCACAAAATTTCGTTTAAACTCTTCAATATAAGCCGAGTATATGTAGTAGACTATCAATATAGACAATCCGATTCCGCCAATGATTATGCAAATTTTATCTAGATAATAACATTTTTTACAATTAATTATAAAACTATTATTATTATTGTATATTTGCATCTAGTTAAATATTGTATAGCTGTTAGACATACCTCCTCCCGTAGCAAGAATATTGTCGAATTCACCAACCAAAATTGGTATATGTTCAATTAAAGTTTTGCAATTAAACAATGATGCAATTGACAATATTAACAAACAAATTAGTTCAAAACTATATGAGAAAATTAATAAAACTTTAACAATTATGAATAGCACACTTCGTTTGTTTGAGCTTTCTTCCATCACATTTGCTCTTGATTATTTAAGATTATTCTAATGATGCTAAATAGTTTTTAGATTCGACGCTTATATAGTACGTTTTTGTACAAGCGTAGTTTTATCTATCAATTTGATTTGCTTTAGTAATAAAAAATGTTTGTATCAACCAATAAAATATTAATTTATTTTATATATTCAATATATAATTCTTTTTCATTTTATCTTGACATTCAGCATTCAATTTGAAAAATGTAACCTGGTTTTTATGATTTGCCGGCTTCTTTTAAATTTTTTTGTTTTAAAATAAAATATTTGTTCTGGGAATTAAAATTTGATTAAATTTTTGCTTATTACTTTTGTTTTTGTTTTTTTTAATTTTAAAAAATGTAAAGAATTGAACATAATAGATTAAGACTTAACATGATCTATAAATAGGCAAAAAAAATCTCTAGATGCATTAGATAGAAATAACTTTATTTTAAAATTTTTTTTAATAATAATATTTAATTAAATAAAATATTTATTTATATTATGGTAATGTATGCTGCTTCGTCTGGGATCACGAACCTTTGCTGGGCTCGTCTGGGATTTGTGATTTTCCTAAAATATTAATATAAAAATTACACATGCTAGAATACATTATATTAATTTTAAAAATGTATAATAAATATTGATTTTTATAAAAACAAAAAGTTTATTTTAAAATAATTTTTAAATTTTAATTTTGAAAATAATTGAAAAACATAAAATAAATTTTAAAATAATATTTTCAATAATTAATCTTAATTTTTTCTCATACATTTTATAAAAACATTTTTAATGTATAAAATAAATAAACTAAATCAAATTTACATCAAATGTTGAGCATATTTTATACAAGTCTTGAGGACATTAAATTAAAATACAAATTACGTCATAATCAAATAAAATAAATTAATTTTATAAAATTATTTTAAAAAATAATTAATAAATCACTTAATTTTATCATTTAATTTACATGTTAAATATTATATCAGAATTAACTAATTTATAGATTTTTTAATTAATGTGATATTTATATTAATGTAAAAGTGACATAGTAATTCAAGCTTACTCTAAGCCACTTGTAAGACATAAATTAAAAGCAAAGTTATATCGATATATGGTTATGGTCTGGTTTAAATTTTCTAAATTTTTATTGCTGTTTTATTAATTGATAAAATATATAAATAAGTAAATTAAGCGTAAATATAACAATAAATCAATGTACAGTAAGTTTACTTTAAAATTTACATCACACTGGTACCTTTGAAATTACTGTACTCTGTTATTTCTAAATATCATATAACAAACTGTATTATCGGACAAATATCTATTTTCGCCGCTGTAATAATATCTACTGTACCAGGGTAAAGTAGTAAATTCTTAACAATTTTTTCATAAATTTATTATTAAAAATAAATTTAAAAAATTATATTAATAATTAAATTTTACAAAATCTTAACAAATAAGCTTTAAATTATAAAATTATTTATTATGATTTAAATAATCAGGTTCAAAAATGATGGATAAGAGCAATTACAAACGGAGTATATTATTTTGAATTATTAGTAATTTATTACATATTTGTTAATTTTAACATATTGTTTTGAAATAATTTGCTTGTTAATATTGTTATTTGCAATTGTTTAATTGCAAAACTATAATTGAACATTTACCAATTTTAATTGGCGAATTCAATAATATTCTTGATATGAAAGCAGGTACGTTTAATTCTAATACATTAATTAACGTATTGTAAATCTAATGTTAAAATAATATTATTGTTTATTATTATGTTTTGTTTTATAAATAATCTTATTACATAGATAATATTCGCATAATCATTGGTGAAATAGGTTTGTCTGTATTGATAGTCTACTCCATTTACTCGGCTTTTATTGAAGAGTTAGAAAGAAATTTTGTGATTACAGTCTCGACAATCATTTCAGCGGTTTTTGAATTACTTTCCGATAATATCTATATTCCAACAAAATATTTCATTGTTTTGTTGCTATTAATTAGCGTTTTAATTGTTTTGTTAAAAATAATATTTGAAACTAATAACAATATAAAAGGAAAAAATACAGTGGATAAATACATCGTTTTGCAAATTTCTAACTGTATAATTTTTCATGATATCATTTATTTTTAGTTTAAAAACGATCTATCAAAAATCTAACAATAAAATTTTTAATTTGTAATAATATTGCATAAAAATATTTAATGTTTAACAAATCAATACTAATTTTAATATTTTAAATTGAAATAGCATTATAAACTAAATTTTAGAATCAATTTAAATTTATATAATAATATAAAAAAATATTATTGAATAAAACATTTTTGCATGTTAAGTTTAAATCCATGCATTTAATCTAGATAATTATTTTATTGCAAAATGCTTGTGATAAATTGATTTAGGGCCTCAAGCTTATTTAATTAATATAAAATCTGAGAGTATTTTTTTTATTTGTTAAAAGTTTAATATTATTAATTTACATATATATAAACATTTAATTGTATAAAAATAAAATTTGATTTTTTGTTTACAACTTTTTTTTATTCAATCTAATATTAATAATTTTTATTAATTAATCAAAAATAATAATTTTTAAATATTAGTAATTTTTTCACAACTAAATTATTTAAATTAAGCATGTGTATTTGAATATAAGTAATTAAGTTGTTTTATTTGAGACTTATTAATAGTTATAGAAAAATAGTATCAGGTTTGTTTGTATTAAAGCAATTTTTATAGTTATAAATAGTCATTTTAAATCTGAGTTGCCAAAATATAGAATTTTATTTCTCCTTTTACTTTAAATTATTGTACTAGCAGGGTAAACTTTTACTACTGTGTGGGATGCAGAATTGAAACTTTTTAGAATTAAACAAGTTTAGATTGAATGAATGAGTAAGTGAATGAATGTATGATTAAATTGAAAAAACAACTAATAGTCATCAGAAGCTATAGTTAAATCAAAATACAATATAAAAGTTAAGTTAAAACATAATCTAAAAGTTAGTTATTAATAGTTAGTGAGAGTGAGTATGTGAAAGGTCTCACAACAATAGTTATTGTACAGACTCTTCAGATGATGTATTGAGTCGTTTCAAGTATGAGTTAAAAATTATAATTAGAGGTAATTCACATATTACGTATGGGGGAGAGGATGTTGGCCAAAGCGAAATTTTGCAAACGAGGGAAAGGGGTAGAGAGCTTAAGAACGTTTGCATTTAAATAATTTAATGAATATTATTAAGCTAATTTATATAATATATTAATATTTAATTAAATTTAAATTTATATATATTAATTTTGTTTCACCAATTCTAAACAAAATTAGCTTTAATTAAAAAATAACATATAAACTAAATTTATTTATTAAAAATTTTGTTTGGTTATTTATTTAGATTTTATTCTAGATTTTATATTAATTTTAATTTAATTGTTTGGGTTTTTTAACTAAACTATTAATAATATTCTCAAACTTAGCAAATGCTGAAGCAAATACAAACTGTATTATTGGACAAATGTTTATTTTCTTTTCTGTAATAATAACTACCAAGTTAGAAAAGTAAATTCTTAAAAAATTTTTTTAAAAATTTTTTAAATATAACCACCATGTCAAACTTACTATAATAGTTAGACTAGTTAATATTTACCTTATTTTCAAAAAACAAAATATTAGCTTGTAGCCAATTCTATCATCATTCTCACTAGATAAATCAATTATTTTTTTTATTAAAAAATTTAGTAAAATTAGCAATGACAAATGTTCTAGCTGAAGGCTTAATAAAATCAATTTTAGCAGCAGCCAATGCATTAATATTTCGATCTCTTTGTATTTTGACTTTAGTGCTAATCAACTTATAATACAAGTCTTTAGTATTTAGTCTTGTATTATCGATTTCAATTACAATAGAAATGCCAATTACGTTGGCGTCGAAATGGACTGTAATGTTGTTTTAAGCGCTACTGACATATCCCAAAGTAGCTCTTCCGGGCAAACAACCCAACTTATACGCCACCCGGTATTGCGAAAACGTTTTGCTGCAAAAGTGTTTTAGTGAATTTACACAATTTAGTATAGTAATTATTAAGATTTATCATTATTACATCTATTTTACATTTAATTCTCATATTCTTTCTTGTTTGTGATTTCAAACATAATTTTAATTACCTATAGCTCAATCTATTCTATTTGCATCTGATAAAACTATACATAATCTCTATTATTAAATTTAAATTTAACCAGATATTCAAAAATTCTTATAAGCCAATTGATTAAACACATTTTTGCAATTGATTTCAACGCTTAAACACTAATGTCTAACCACTTAACGGCAAACTACAGATAAGTAAATTCACACTTATGCTGTACTCCTGGTGCGAATTTGTGGTTATCTTCCGATAACAATACACATCTGATCCGTCGGTAGTCTTATGTTACCACATCCAGTCAAACATAACTAATTTTACTTTTAAACCGTAGATCTGAAGCGTAAGCACTGATTGTTGATTCCATTCATCTACTTCTGCACCGCTCACTATCAACCGGTTAACACCCGAATAGTCGTGCGCTTACAATATATTTATTATTTATTTTTTAAATGTTTTATTTAATTATAAATATAAAGTTACATAAATGTTAAAAACTTTTAGTAAAATTCTTCAAAGTTATAGAAGATTACAAATAACGTAAAATAATAATACACGTGTACAGTTTAAATAATAAAAAACAAATTATAATTTTTAAACATTTATTAAATATAAATAATATTTTATTATTTTTAATTTATTATAAGCTAAATAAATAACATAATGTTAATGAATGTGTTTCCATAGCTTTACGGCTGTATTCATAGGTCTGTTATCAGCACTCGTTGTATAAAACCACATATCCTCGGCGGCAGTATTTGGAATTAAATCATCTGACCACTTTCCTGTTTCTAATTGTTTAATGTAATAATCAGTAGTAGTACAAGTAGTACACACTTCACCATTTGCTTTAACGGTAGAAATGTATGAATAGTTTTGTGACTGTATTTGACCGAAAGGGGCCGACAGATCCCCAAAAGCCCTGAAGAATAGATTTGAATATTGTTTCGTCACTTCAGTCCATACTGTCTGTGGCCAGAGTTGGGTTGGCTCTGATTGGTTCGGTAGTTGAGTGTAGATGAACCCAATCGGTACCGAATTATTTTGTATTTCATTAATAATCTTTTGCTGATTATCTGTTTTTTCCTTCAATTCATTTATTTCTGTTTTATATTCAGTTAACTCTTTCGTAATATTTTCTAATACATTCCTCAATAAACTTACAGTCCATTCCTGACTCCTCTCACATATTATTAAACGTTTTTTATTGCAAGAAGTATCAGCCCATTTACCCAGTAGGTTTTTTTTTAAAAACATTTCCACACAAGATCCTGGGTTAGTAGGATCCGGACTGCCATTATCCCAATTCTTGTAGTCAATACTCTTGTCGTCCATCCATTTGTATGTCTTTTCCTTCAACTCTAAGCCAATCCACACATTCTCAGCAATTGTGCTAT
>JAQFXP010000391.1:0-31789 GCA_034693685.1 Belba bartosi | reverse complement strand
TTTTTTAAATAAACCATATTAAAAGTGTTTACCATTCTACCCGACAACTAATATTTTAATTATTATTTTTTTTAAATAAACCATATTAAAAGTGTTTACCATTCTACCCGACAACTAATATTTTAATTATTATTTTTTTTAAATTAATTACTTAATTAATATTCTAATTTCCTTTTGTCTTAAAATAATGTTTCCAGTTATTTTAATAGATTTTATCATGCCACTTAACTATAAAAACCAAAATCTTATTTTTATCAATATTAATTTTACAGCCAAAAAGCCCCCTAACGACCCCAGTTGGAGCTAAAATTAGTGTAGTTGCTTCTAATTGCTTCAAATGTTCCAAAAACAGTAATCAAGTTTCTTAAAGCCGTTACCAAGCAAAGGCCACTCATAGTAAGTAATTAGTGATCACTGATTACATACTTTCCACAAATTTTGTCGTTCAAAATGTGTCAATTGATTGACGCCTAAGAATCGAGACCTGATTCGAGAGTATAAGACGAGCCTAAGAGTGAAATAGAGAACAATATTAGTCTCAATCACCGATATTAGAGTTTTATCATCCGATTGGTTTCATTCAACTTATGTAATCAATGACTAATTGACTCATTATATCATTTCAATATAATTTATATATTTGTCTTTTTGTTTAAATTTATATCTAATTTACAACTTATTAAACAAATAGATATTATAAAACAATTGTCTACTAATAGTCACTAATTTAGTTATCAAATGTCAAACAAATACTTTGTGTCCATTGATCTCAATATTAAATAATAGATTGACATAAAAGTTAGATTTAGAACACTTTTCGGTTATCTATTATTTTAAACAAAATTTCAAATTATAAAACAAACAAAAATTAAACATAAATTCAATTTCTATTTAATTAAACAAAAATTCATTAATTATCGAAATATCAGATATTGTCTATTGAACTGATTTGAGTGAAATATCAGTGCTTTTAGTCAAAACACATATTGAATTGAAAACAATTTAAAACCCAAACAAAGTTTGAACTCATTTACCACGGATTCAGTTCAACACCGGATGAGTTGACACCAACTTTAGCGCATTCTATGACCTGTAATGCAAACGCAATTAAATCAAAACAATATAATAAACAAATCAATCATTTAATGACTGAAACTCAATCAAGACATACAACCCTCCCGTCCCCACTCCCTAAGTCGATAAGTGTGTTTGGCTTTGACTTTCGGATTAACTTTAAAATGTTAGCAATTTGTGAGTCTGTGGCCGGAATGTAGGGCAAGACCTGTCGACGAAGGGCCGGCCAAACGAACGGCAGACTTATGGCCAACAATCCGATCGAAGCGCTGCCGAAGACTGCAATTCCTATTGAAGCGATTGTCTGAGATTTGCTTGACTTGAGGTCGGCTTTTGGTTTAGGTTTGACTTCAATTTCGATATTGTTTTTGTTATTATATAAGTCTAAGATATTGTCACTCATTAAGTCTTAGGCCGCAGTGGAACTGTGGAAGTGGTCAGTGATGGCCGAAAGACAAATTTGTAAATTGATACAAAAATACGCAAAAAATAAATAATGTTTTTGTCTAAACAATTGTTTTCAACCCTTCGCTCAATTCGTATGATTTGAGTTAAACTGTCGGCACATATGAGTCGGAAAAAGAAATTAATATATATTTTGCATAAAATTGAATCAAAACGAGAATTTGAAGGTTAAAGCCGTTGTATCCGTAAGTTTGCTCAGTCTCTGAGTGCAGAGGTAGTAGATTAGGGATAAAGTGAAGACATGTATTACATGTATTAATACTTTATATGAGTACAGTCTCTAATATTAATATTATACTGAATGTCATATACAATACTTTGTTGTAATTTATGTAATCACGCATTGAATGCATGCAATGTATAATATACAGTCGTCGGCATACTTAAATATTAATTTATTTAATAATACTTGGTTAGATTAACTTTAAATTTCTTACAACTATTGAATGATGAATCGCATAAAATATAAAATAAATTTTTTAATTTTCAATTTTTTGACACGTTAAAATCTATTCAGAAAAATTTAGCATGTTTGCAAAAATTTTAAAAATAGACATTGTTTATTTTAAAAAATAATAAGATATATGTAATTTTATTTTTTTTAAAATTTTGATCTAGAACTATTTTACCAATACTACAAATTTAAAAATATTATATTTGTCTTGCATACAAGTAGAACATTCTTGGTAGTTTTTAAACAAACAAAATTTTATAATTGTAATTTAAAGATATCAATAGTACAGTAGTTATAATTTAAGAAATCCGCAAATTATTTACCAGAAACGTTTTTAAAATAATAAATTATTTATTTTACAATTGATATTAATTATATTTAATCATTAATACATAAGTTATATTTAAATTAGAATTATTTTTAAAAAAAATTTTAATTTTAAAAATGTTCCTAACAAATAAAATTCAAAATTTTAAAATTATAGCTTATATTAATTCATAATTACGTGGCAAATATTACACTTTTAAACTTGTAGTAATGGTCAAAATTATTCTAGATTGAAATTTCGTAAAATAAAATTACGTGTATTTAATTATTTTTACAATAAGCAACTTTTATATTTTAATTTTTTATAGGTATGTTAAACTTTTCTGAATAGATTTTAACGCGTCACAAAAAGTTAAAATTTAAAAAATCCTATTTTATATTTTATGCATCACATTATTTTATAATTCGAAAAAAACTTTAAAGGTGATCTGACCAAACATTATTAAATAAATTAAATTTATATAGAAGTCCGGAGTGGGTAGTCCGGAGTCCGTTCGTTCGGACATAATATTGAGAACGACTGTATACAGAAAGTATAATAGAAAGTGAGTCTCATATTTGTCCTTCAAATCAATACAATATATCTAAAGATTATATAATTTTCTGAAACGATATTTAAATTTATTAATTGTTTCATAAATTATTAACTCTTTGACTGATAGACAATACAATCAATTCATATCTATCGCTGCATTCTTTCGATATCTAATATAAAACTATAAATTGCTTTAATTGCCTCAAAAGTCAAACTGAAAGCCAACAGCTATTTGATTAGAACCGCATTTCAATCTCAATAGTAAGTGAATTCAATTCATGTATTAATGTATTAAATGTCAAATCAGTTCTCACTTTGTGTCGAATTTGAGGAAAACCTAATTTTACTCCTTTTCGACAGACACTTAAGACAATGAACTCCCCGTCTGAACACATCCCATACCAGTTGAGGGCCAGTGAAGCCGATTCTTATTTGGATCACTTGAGTGCTCTGGACATCGACTCAAAGCCGCAATCAATCCGTTTGACGGGAATTATCTGCACTATTGGTGAGACTATCGGTTCGACATTATATCAAAGCAATGAATGAATGATAATTGGGTGCAATAGGTCCGGCCTCTCGGGAAGTGCCCAAATTGGTGGAAATGATCAAGGCAGGTATGGTGATCGCACGCATGAACTTCTCTCACGGCACCTATGAGGTAAGGCATTTAATGGTCTCTTATAACTGCTCCGGAGTCTAATGGTTGACATTTAATGGTTAGTATCATTTGGGAACTATTGAAAACGTGAGGAAAGCCGTAGAGATCGCCAGCAAAGAGCTCGATATTCCCAACTTTCCCGTTGCCATCGCTCTCGACACCAAAGGCCCCGAAATAAGAACCGGACTTTTAGAGGGAGTGAGTAGTGGTGAAGCAGTTGTTCCAATTGAGTTGACTTCAATACAAACGATTGCTTTGATGTTAGGGTCCGTCGGCTGAAGTCGAACTGATTAAGGGTCAGACCATTCGAGTGACGACCGATGAGGGCTATAACGAGAAGGGATCGAATGAAGTGATTTTTGTTGACTATAAGAATATCGTCAAAGTCCTGGTTCCGGGAAATCGGGTCTTCGTTGACGACGGACTCATCTCTTTGGTTGTCAAAGAAGTCGGTCAGTCATCCGATGCTCCAGTGCTCCAGTGCTTGAGTGCTCCACTCATTTCACTCTTTTCTAATTGAATTAACTTTTATTTAATTCGACAAAAGGTACGGATTTTTTGATTTGTGATATTGAAAATGGAGGCAAACTCGGGTCGAAAAAGGGGGTCAACCTTCCCGGTGCTATTGTCGACTTACCCCCAGTTTCCGAAAAAGACAAATCGGATTTGGAGTTTGGGGTCAAACACGGCGTAGATATGGTGTTCGCGTCATTCATCCGAAACGGATCCGGAGTTAAGGAAATCCGGAATATATTGAAAGCCAAAGGCGGGGAAGACATAAAAATCATATCAAAGGTCGAGAACCACGAGGGCGTGAAGAAGATCGATGAGATAATAGCTGAAAGCGATGGCCTAATGGTCGCGCGCGGAGACCTCGGCATTGAAATACCGGCAGAAAAGGTGTTTTTGGCCCAGAAGATGATGATCGCTAAGTGCAACGTCGCTGGAAAGTCAGTCATCTGTGCGACACAAATGCTCGAAAGTATGATCACTAAACCCAGGCCTACCAGAGCTGAGGTTTCGGACGTCGCCAATGCTGTCTTAGACGGAGCCGATTGTGTTATGTTGTCCGGAGAGACGGCTAAAGGTGACTACCCTTTGGGTGCCGTCTCTATGATGCACGCGATCTCTCTCGAGGCCGAGTCAGCGATGTTTACAAAGGTTTGCCTTTTGTTGAGTATTTCAAACATTTAATTGTATTTTAATCCGAAAACAGAATGTTTTCCACGAATTGAGTTTCAAAACTCCTTCGCCGACAGATCTGACCACAAGTATAGCTATCGCTGCCGTAAACGCATCGCTAACGTCCGGCGCCTCAGCCATAGTAGTGCTGACCACCACTGGCAGGACTGCATACGTGGTGTCTAAGTATAGGCCGCGCTGTCCCATAATAGCGGTGTCGCGCAATGCCCAGACCACACGACAGGCCCACTTATATCGAGGACTTCTGCCCTTCCATTACAACAAACAGCGAACAGAGACTGACGACTGGGTTCATGACGTAGACGTACGCATCAAAGATGCCGTCGATTTCGGCAAAAAGAGGTCATGTCTTAAGTCGGGGGATGTGGTCGTTGTGGTGACCGGTTGGCGGAAGGGCTCCGGCGCTACAAACACTATGCGAGTCATTGCTGTTGACTAAACTGTTTATTCAATCAGAACTTAATATAATTATTAGTTTTAAACTATTCAAAAGTCGTATCAATTTAATTCTCAAATCTATTTATTTAACAAAATTATTGTCAAATTCTGTTAATTTCTATTGAAATCTATTATTGGAATAATGTATTGAAGAGATGTAGAGATCTGTGTATTTGTCAATGTTTTGTCGATTTATTCAAAAAATTCTAGACTTTAGATATGAATTGAATTAAACTATTTATGAATTGTTATTCGAAATAAATTATTGATTCAATAAATTTCAAGTTTTGAATCACAAATACATTTATTTGAAAATTTGAAAAATGATCGATAATTTAACAACAGATTAAACAAAATTAAACTTTAAATTGATTATTAAGTATAAAAATTTAACTCAAGACTAGAATACGAATATTAAATATTTACGAAATATATATTTATTTTATAAATAAATTGGAATTAAACGAAAGGTTTGCTTCAATTACCGGTATATGGATTGCATTGACTTAAAATAATTGGTTTGATTGCACTAAAGGTATTAAATAATAAAACGTAACAAAAGAATAAATTAAATAAAGATTAAGTTAGGATTTGATGAGTCGTGTTATGAAAGTCAAACTTTGATGAGATTATAGACATACGGTTAAGAAGCGCTTAATAGCTGCGAAGTATAGAATCAATTTATGGCTTAAATGGTTTTAATGCAATATTTGACTTAATTTTTGTCGCATAAATCACTGGACATTTGGGTTGTCCTGATTTAGGGACCGGAATCATTGACTTGCGATGACTATGTGTCGGGTTTTCAGTGTTTAGAGTTGTCGGCCGAGGAATAGCTGATTGCGGTCTTCGCAGAACTAATTGAGGCTTTCGTGCAATTTCTGGTTTTGTCGAACATTTGTTGCCATTGTTTGACATCTGTTTAGTGTTTGCTTTCGAAACATTTAAATCGCTTTTATTGCTATTAACCGAACCTAATGTCGAACTGTTGTCGACAGACTTGACAGCGCTTGAGCCGACAGATGCCAGCGATTCCCAGCGCTGTTTCAGTTCTTTGAAATTCGATCCATCTATGATTGGCTTGTTTTGCATCAATTGGTCAACATTTTTCTTATCATTACTACAATTAATGTCTGAATTATTTGGAATTTCATCTCTATTTTCGACAACAGTTTCGAAATTTGTTCGAATCGGTGAATCGTTTTGGCCGTTAATTATATTCATTATCTTTTTGAAACTCAAATCCATTGCCAAAAGTTGACATAATTTGTCGATAGAAGTGCTGTTAATATCTGTTTGAGGAAACGGTTTGGCAGTTCCGGATGTGGGCGACTGTCTGGGCGTTCGGCAACACGAGTGGCAACAGGTATGGCAGCAGTGGTGTTGACAATGACAAGAGTGACAGTCAGGCATTGTTGTGCTGCGAGTCATACATCCAGTGCCCATATTATGACTATTATTATGGCAATCGGTTTGTGAATCGGAGAATCTGGGGAACGGGTACTCCTGTAGTGAATATCGTTTATTGCGAACATAGCCTCTATTCGAGTAAATGCTACTATTGTTCGAAATTTGAACATTACTTCTATGCGAACGCATTCTAACATTTGTATTGGTATTGAAATTATTGTATTCTTTGAATGCATTTTCGTTCCTATTCTCCAAATCGTTCTTCTCTTCATTCCTCATATTCTTCGCCTTTTGAATCAGTTCTTTGAACTCATTTGGGAGAAGAATATTAAGCGAATCCCAATCCTTGATGTGATTAAAGTTCTGTTTCGATAGAGCCTCGAAATCGGTGTACGATTTTGGCCGACTTTTCGGTTTAGCGCTATTTCTACGCATTTTCACCGAAACTGAGTCTCTGTTCGGCAATTGATGTTTAGTTGGCGACAGATATACGGTTTGTGGCGCACAAGGCATGTGCTCTTCAAGTATTTGTTCCAAAAAGCTTAGATCCGGTAACGAATAGTTCGGATAATAGACATAAAAAGGTTTAGTGCTCTCATTGGGAGATTCGGGTGTCATAACCGGCCGATGGGTTTGCACTGGAATTAAGTTTTCGCGAACAATCAGCTCAATCGGGTCTTCGTATGCAATCGCCTGAACTTCCTTATCCTGAATGTGAACCGGAATTTGAGTACTCGTTGTTCGAGTGTTTGAATATATTTGTTGTTTAGGCCTTTGGTTTAGAGCAGAGTTACTGTTCTGATCGCCAGATCTGTTCTGAAATTGAACCGACAATCGATTTGCGTTTGAGTTCGACTTAATTGAAGTGTTGTTTAGAAATGGGTTTGAATTCGAACGAAATGAGTATTTTTCAAAAGGATTAGTTGAAAAATCCAATTCTTTTTTAATATTTTGATAAGAATTGAGAGAATTTCTGTTCAGATCTGTTTGGTTTGCATTGATTTCGTTTGTGTCAACACTACTCATATTGATGTCAGTATTGGAAGAGTCAGACATATTCTCATCGACTTCTTTGATGGGAAACGTTGGCATTCGTTGTGAATCGAATCGAATTCTATTTTTGCCGATATTGTCTTCAAATGATGTCAATTCCTCCGGAGTTGAACTCAATCTTGAACTTCTATTTTCTAACAGAATATTATTGTTCGCCTCTCGAGTCAACTCCAAAATGTTGTAATAGAGAGGTCTGAATGAAGAGTCGGATGTATTGGCCGATTCTTGAGATTGATTCTCATAACTGAGTGAAGGACTGATGGGTTGGCTCGAGAGGGGAGACCTGTTCTGCATAAACATTCTAACTAAAGAACGGGGAGGACTAAACTCACTGCCAGACGAGTGAGAGTTAGACGACTGACTGCTTTGTAAGTCATACAAAGGTAAGAAACCACTGACCGGACAGTAGGGTATTCTGCACTGTCCGCTCATTCTCATCAATAGCTTGAGATCTGGAATACTTTGAGTCAGTTTTGCAATCGATTTATCGATTCCGCGCATCAATTGTTCGCTTTTATAGTTTATGTTTCGATTATTCCGACCATTCGTTTGACTATTATTAAGAGATCGAACCAATTGATCAGATTTAGTCATTTTTCTGTCATTCACTTCATTTTTCAAATAGTCTAATTGAGAAAAATTAGATCCATTCGAATTGGTTAACCTCTTTCCCTGATTCGAATTATTTAACTCTTGTGAGCCATTAATACTGCCCTCAAAAGCAATCGTATAGTTCTTTTGATCGCGTTCTGTGCATTTCATCAGTAGTTCTGATGTATTCAAACTCATGTCTAAACTATCGACTGATATATTATTTGCAACCGTTTTGTCCAGATTTGTCTCAATTCCAACTTCGATGGCATTAATATCTTTAGATCCGTTTAACGAAACACCAATTGATTGCTCTTCGGCACCACTTATTGATCGGTAAGAACTACAATGAAAAGCAAATCAAAATTAATAAACAATTTCTGAATTGAATAAAACTGAATAAAAATACTCCAAAGATATAGAGTCTTCAAAAATAGATCTGGAAATGGAGGCGCAGTCCTCTCCGGCCTGTTGTAAGAAGACAGCGTTGATGTCTTCACTTTTGAAGGTTTCGATGTCTATTTCAGCCAAATTCGCGTCCAAATGGTTCGAGTATTTAGATGTCGGAGGCGTTGCATAACTGGTTGTAGAGCCCAGTATTGAACTTTCGAATATACTTTTAGGGACTGAACGGCTATAACTCGAACTTTGGCCACTTTTTGGGATTTCAAATATAATTAATTTCTTTTAAGCATTTAATGTAAAACTAAAGACGACTTAAAGTTCGATTCAATGCCTGTATATGTGTATTTGAAATTAAAAAAGCTTTTTTAAACATTTTAGTTAAATCTAAAATAATTTATTTTTTGTTTTATAATTTTAAAACAACTCTCTGATTGTATAAATTGTATCGGTTTCTTAAATTTTATATAAAATATAATTTATTAATAACTTCTAAAGTAATTTCTGCAATACTCTCATAAATATATTTTTAAATGTTTGAAAATATTAAAGCAATTTTCGAAGATTAAAAGTATTATAATTATTATTAATATAAAATTCATATTATAATTTATAAATCATCAAATTATCCATAAATTACTGAAATAATGTATATAAAAATTATCGATAAACTTGACATAAATACAATTATTTGTAATTATTTCAACAATAAACTTGTGTTGAGTGAAATTGATTTTCATTTAATATTTTTCAATAAATCAAACCATTTATTTTAAATTGAAAGTTTTGTAGATACTATATATATATATATATATAGATAACTAAAATATAATAAATGGTAAACACTAGACGAATCACTAAATTCTTTTGTCTTAAGTTTTATGAATATTGAATGAATAAAATAAAATAAAATTAAACTAAAAAACAAAAAAATGTATAGTTTTATGCATTTTATGGATTGTTTTACTTAATTTGGTCTAAAGTTTACTCAAAATCTCTTGAGTATAGAGCAAAGTGGAGGCCGAGCAGAGGCCAGTATGACATCAAAAGTTAATTACCTCATGTATTGGTAATCAAGTTCTGTACACCATTGCAGACCATCACTGCTGTCCTCAATCAGAGATATATCTTCTTTATTCAAATTGCTTTTAGGACTTAATGCAAACGAATCACAAATTTCGACAAAATTTGAGTTTTGAATCGAATTTGTTATATCAGTAATTGTGCTGTTCGTCAGAGATGCCATTCGTCGGATCGAAAGAGCTTTGGTTGCACTGCCAGACAACCGGCACTGACTGCAAATTTTTTAATACTAATTATAACTATTTTGTTATTCAATTAACTATTGAACTATATATATATATAATAAGAATTTGAATTCAATTAAGAGATCGAAGAGAATACAGACAATAAGATTAAAATATGGAATACATGCGATATCGTGTGACTAATGATTACTGAAGAGCATAGGCTCCAGAGCTGCAGCAGCTAAAGAACCGGGGTATACTGTAAGCGACGAGGAGATTAATTTTGTTCAAAACTTGATTATTTAATCAAACCATGACTATTTTTAGTTAAAGTATTTGCCAAACATTTTAATTTATAATTACGCAACAGATATAGACTATATGATGCTTTTGCCGGTTCTATAACACTTAGCTCTAATGGCAACAATACTGCTCCTGAGCAAATTATATTAAAATGTTCCTAGTAGTCATTAGTATTTTTCAAAGTTTTTTTTAAACATAAATGGCTTTAGAAGCTAACTTGTTAGTATTAGAACAACTTTTTAATATGCTGGCACAAATCATTATAAAAATAATAATCTTTTTCTGTAAATTATTTAAGTTTTAATCCAAGCAATAATTATCAATCCAAGCAATAATTATCAATCCAAGCAATAATTTTTCAAAATTATAATTTTAATTATGAAAAAAGCTTAAATAAATATTCAAGTTTTTACTTATACCAGTTGAATAGCTCGGGCTTAAACTTGAACAGAGCTTTTGCTACTCATTTCTAATAAAATTATTACATAAAATATTTTACATTTAGAATAGTAAAAATAATCTAAACAAATGGCAGCAATAGCTAATCAAATCAAATCAAATTAATTAATTAATTAGAATAATATAGTATTCGCTAAAATCCAGATTAGTTTAGTCTAAACAATGAATTAATATTTAACAGAAAAACGTATACTATTTCTAAATGATTGAGCCGTTAAGCAAGAAAAAGTAAATTAGTTTTTTGTGATTCAGTTCGAGATAATAAGCATTAATATCAAGAATTAAAGCAAATAAAGCTTTTGTCTAATTAAGATTTCAATTATTCCATTTGTTTTTCCTTTAACTCTCTCTCTCTATTATTTTTTAAGTATCAACAAAAAATAATAATTATATTTTCAAAACTCCTAATTAAAAAACATTTGTCATTCGCATACTCTTAGAAATAATAATAATAATAATAGTCTGAATATAGTCTTAATTTTAATTTCAATTTCAGTTAAAATTTTTGTTGTTTTGATTTTCAGACTAAATAGTATACGAAATACGAAAAGTAGTGATCAATAGTCGGAAAATAAGAGAATTCGAAACAAACCTCATCGACAAGTGAACTCAAACTGCATTTCCAATTATATTCAACAAATTATTTAATGAAAACACATCAAAACGGATCGAAATCAAAGACAAAAATTTAAATAATAATTTGACAAAATCAGTCAACAGAGTATAACGCAATTTATTATTTATTCTAATTAAAACATTTTTCTAAAACTCATTAAACTTTAAAACTAATACAAAAATACACTTAAAATGAGTTATACTCAGTTATACAGTTTATTAAATATTAATAAGTTTTAGCTTATAATCCGAATTCGAGTCGAAATTTTCAGATAATTTATTACTACTAAACAGTTTATACAAAATGCAATTCAAATATAATTTATGCGTTCATTAAAAATAAATAATAATTTCTTTTCAGTTCGAAATGAGTTTAGAATTGGCGATAAAATTTAAAACTCATAAAAATGAAAACAATTTTTGGAAACAAATGAAACTAAATTTAATTGCAAACCGAATTCACCGATCATTGTAAACCAAAACAATTCACACAATTTTCGGTTTTATTTTTAAACTTTGATTCAAATAAATATATTGAAAATTATTAGTTTTAAAACAAGTTTTTCGATGTTTCATACAATCATGAAATGCTGATCAATGACACAAATGAAGATGAGATCCAAGTCTGGTCTAACTCAATTCAATTCAATTCAATTCAATACTGCCTTTTATGTGCATAAATCTGTGGGATTTCAGATAAAGTATTATATATATTAAAAAGTATTTCAATGAACTCTCGACTCTATTTAGTTCTTAAGGAGAGACAACGCCAATACGAAACGCATTCTATTGTTATTCAAATAAATTGTGTTAAAGGATTGTATATTAGTAATACGACAAGTTTAGCCATTTATGCGCTTTTAGTCAATAGATGTACAAAAGTAGATTGCATTTAGTTAATCATTGTACAGATAAATCAATTGTATCTAAATTTCAACATTTGAAATCAGGTATCAAATTTAGTTGTTCATTGAGTATTTGAGTTAACAAAATATATTCGAATCTATTTTTAGTTCAAAATCAATTTTATTTAATAATTGAAATAATTGTATGAAAATTATAATCCAGAATAAGAGAAAGGGCTGAACGTGACATATATTGAATAAAATGGACCAAAAAACCAGAACTTTGGCAACAATTGTCAAATATGTTATAATAAGGTAATTGTTAATTGTTAAACTCAATTTGTTTCAAATCTAATAATCTGCATATTTATTCAATGTTCACATTTTCAAACCTATCATTATTTCTGAATTATAATTATTATAAATTTCCGAATATTTTTTCAAATAAAAAGATCTGTTGAAGTCAATTATTTTGATTAGTTATTTATTTTGATTATTTTCGGTATCTATACTCAATTACAATAAAAATAAATTAATTTTTTAATACTTTTGAACAATAGATAAACATAATAATCAGACAAAAGAATTTATTTGTTATAAATTCAATTATTCGCTAAAAATAATTCTGAATTTAAAATAACCATGTTGCAAAGTTGGAAGAAATAAAATAAAATAGAGTAGTTGGAGATAATTTGGTTTTTGTATTTAATAAATAAAAACAGTTTGCATTTGATTATATAAAGTGAATAAAGTGAGTAATCGTAATCTGATCAACATGATTTATACACCAATGAATGTAACGGATGTAACTTGGTAAGTAGCACAAACTAACTAACTATCTCGCATTTTTACATTATTCACTAGTTTTTAAAATAAATTTATAGAAAAACACTTTTGTTTTCCTGTTCTACTACTTATCTTCTCCTTTAGCAACATTTGTGTAAATTTTCAAATACTTATTCGAATCATTAATCTGTATTATTATAAACAACATTCAATATTATATTGTATTATATTATATTCGATTGTACGGTACGGTACGTCTGTTTGGAATAAAACAAAATTTAAATAAAAAAATATAGATTTTTATCAAAATTCAAATTGATATAAACGACAGAGATTTAGTGCCAACAGTTTGCAAAGTTTTGTTTCAGTAGTTCTCTTATTATCGTTCATTAGTTGTTCGGCAATAAAGTTCGAGAATTGATTCTAAGCTCATGAAGAGTATAGTCCAGAAATACATAATAATCTGAATAATAATAAAAATAAATTTGTATTATTAGAGCCATAGAATGCATTGAAATGAGTAAAAGTATACACATAAAGCATATAATACACTCATAAACTGTACATATTCTACATTACAGAATATAGAGTATACCAAACAATACATTCGAGACCAGAATTCAGATATAAAGCAATGAATTGCGTTGAGTAGAACCGGCAGTAGAACTAAATGAAAGCTCAAAAGTAGCACAAGTTTTGCCAAATCTTTTTGTTTATTACACCAAAAGATGCGAGAAAACGGCAAATGAAGTGTTATGTTCGCCTCTATCTTACAAGTTAGATAGGGTGGTGTGTTGTGCCCACCCGAGCTCACATACTCTACTTTATGAAATTGAGCTTCAATTTATACATCATCCAGGCTCTCAGCACCAATTCACAATTACAGTTTCTCACTCTTACTACATAACTACTCTACTTATTTAATTCTCTCAAATATACAAAACTAAATTAATAATAATAATAAACAAACAAACAATCAAATACTTAAAATTGATAAAAATTAATTTGAATTCGAAATTCATAAAACTGTTGTTTACTTTAATCTATATTTTTAAATTTATCTAATCTTTAATTTTGTTGAAAAATTGCAAAAACAAACAAAACAAATGTCTGTTAGAAATGAGATGAAAATAATCGAATAAATTAATTGACAGAAAGATAAATGATTCAAATCGAAAGCAATTATTATTTATAAGTTATGTAATGAATACAAGAAACCAATGTCTCAGAAGTTATGTTATATTATAAATATTTGGTTTGATGTGCAATCAGAAGGTATCAGAATTTACATTAACTTTGTACAGTAGTGTACAGTAGTAATAACCAAAGTTTAGTAGTACTGTAGGAATACTGTAGTTTAGTTCAGTCCTCAAAACTAAACTATAAAATAGTTAAACGAAAATGAGTTCGAGAATCGAGAATTATATCGATTTACTGATCAAAGTTAATCGAGTTTTCAGACAAATTTTCTACAAAAAATAAACAAGTTTCAATTCTTTTCCACTCAATAAAACTCGTCATTTGAATGCTTTTAATTATTTAAGTATTTCTAAAAAATAAGCAAAAACTCATTTCATTTAAAACTAATTTAAATAATAAAAATAAATAAAATTCCATAATATCAGAATAAATTTAGAATTAATTAATCTGCAAAAAACCCCAATTTAAAATAATCAGAGATTCGGGGTGTTTGACTAAAATATCGTTTCTACCCAACTGCACCCCAATTGTCCCTGAATCTATCAAACTTTGCAACTTTACTCTAAACTATATAGCAGTGTATACAGTGTATACAGTACAGTGCCTTAATATAAAAGTGATATAAGTTTAGCTCAAACTCGAGACCCGTCTCTCAAATCCAACCCATCTCTAATCGAGTCTACTGTTACAGTAACAGTATAATTAAGATTTAGTCAATATACAAACTAAAAAGAATATAATTCAAACATTTAATAAATTAATTTTTCATTAGATTTGTGATATAGAGTATGAGAACACTTCTCGAAATGAATGATCAAAATAAGATGAAATGACATAAAAAGTTAGACATATTTGCGAGAAAAAAAACAAAGACTAAGACCAAGATTCTGGTGCTGTCTTAGTGTCGCTATGACTACACTTATGGCAGAAATAAGTTGTAGAGAAGAAGTGCATCACTTGATTCAGTCAATGTATTAGAGCTTTAGATGCGTTTCATATTTAAACAGAACGACAATAACCATCTCTAAGGACTTGTAAATCATTTTGAGTTAATCTCTGCCGGCTTTCGATCGAATCAACATTTTGTTAATTATGTGTTTTGTCGAATCAATTGCTCTGATCAGAGAATCACAGCACACAAACCGAGTACAAACTCTTTTGGCCACAAATGTATTGCAAATTCCAATTTAGAATTAGAATCAACTAATGCCGCAATTCGGCTAATTGTGTCTAACTATCACTCTATGACTGTACAGTAGATTGCATTCTATCTAATCATATGTTACTGTATATACATTTGAGGGAATTTCAATCCATTCTAACTTATCTTCACATTAAATTAAAGCCACCATTACTGAAAACTCAATCAATTTTAATCTTTTTAACTGACTAATCAGTAATTGTTTAAATTAAATGTATAGAAAAAAAAGTTCATTAGTCGAAAACATTTCAAAAATATTAAAAATAACAAATTTTATTCTAATTGACTTTATTTTGACTTAAATCAAATCACTTCAACAAAATTATTGCTAAATTGCTTTAAACCGCAATCTCAATTAACTTGGCTAGCAAGCTTGCACCAAGCTTAACTAATATTAATAAGATACATGCATATAAGTAAGCAATAAGATATATTTATATAAAGTATATAAGTATGAAAATGGAACCAAATTTATACCAATCGGTTCAATCAATATCAGAGTAAAGGGTGATTCAGATTATAAACTTTAACTGAAATTAATTTATTTAACTCAATATTCGAACAAATTTGAATTAATAATGGCGTGACGGGAATAATATAATGTGAATGGATTCACAACTACCCGCTTGTACAAGGCAATAGACAAAAATACACACAGTACTAAGAAATAATTTAATATTTTATTTATTTTCATCAATTAATTAATAGTATTTTAACTTTAATTTTTCAATAAAATTTATGCAAAACTTATAGTTATAATATTTCTATAAGTTTTGAAAAAATTTCAGATAATTTTCTTATCAAATGTTAATTAGTTTAATTGATTATTTGATGAACATTTAAGAAATATTCTTATTATTAAACTAATATAAAAACCCGAATGATTTGTCTGATAATTTATATTCATTTATAAATGAACAATTTAATATAATTTTTAAAAATTATATTTGCCTATTTATACTGATTTTAACTTTTAAACTATAATCGTAAAATTAAAATTATATTTACAGATAAATTAACATTAGTTTTCTTAAAATATTACAAATTGTAAAAATATGCCAGATAAATTTCTCATTAAAATTGAAATAGTCTTAAGAATTAATTGATAAGCTTTAATATTTTTGTTAAACAAATGAAAAAACCCAAAAATTTGGTAAAATATTTAAAAATCTTTGGTTAAATTAAGTGCAAATAATTTTTATTTGAATTTTAATTGTGATTTAAAAATGTTAAGCGAAAATAAGTGTTTTCGATTTAATTGCAATTTTAAAAAGTTTTTAAACTAAAATAATAGTGTTTTGTAATAAAAGTTAAAAATATGTGTTTTTGTAACTGGTTAGCTATACTTTAACTGGTAAGCATGATGATTTTTTCCGTAATGCATGGCATTATGCAGTATTGTAAGAAAACAAAACTTAGCAAAATTGTGATACTTTTCAGGATTTACAGCAAAACACTTTTCTAAAGCTAAACCACTTCTTAAGTGCTTTTTATTAACCAAAATTTATCCATCACTTAAAACCAGATAATGGAACCAAAAGACAAACCGTCACTTATGGTAGTCGGCGAGAGAATCAAGTCATTTGTATAGTTTACCTTACAATTAGCTGTACTACAGTACTACTATACCAGGTAAGGCAAACCATTTACCCAATTAGCAAAATTTCAGAAACATACATTTAATGGTATTTACAAATTTTGCCACGTTCAAAAATATTAAACTTTTCCGTTTGGCTCAAATAATTTAAAATTAATAATAAAACAAAACTAAAATTGATATAAAAACTGTTCATCTTAAAAATTTAATCTATTTTTTCATTCATCTTCCAAATGATATTTGTAACTAAACCTAAATTCTGATGCCTTTAAACAACAGATAATAATGATCTTAAGTCTAACGAGTCATACAATGTTATGGTTTAATGTTAGCGATAAAGATATCTAATGAATATTAATCTTCAATATTATATAATATTATACAATAGTTAGCATTTGATGTATTTAATTATATTCATTGAACGGCATTTAAAACAAAATATATCATTTCTAAAAATCCAATAAATTATAAAAACCAAAATTAATAACTCTATTAATAGTATTTGAAGTAAATTTTTCGATGATTTCAAGTCTTCAAATCAATTATCTAATATTAAAGATAATACGTATTCGAATACCGAATACTGTGCACACAATGTACTCGTATTTAATGAATTGTTTTTCCAATAAAATAATTTCTTAAATCATCCAAATGTAAGCTAGACATTGTTGACTAACATTGCTAACTCGGTTTAGATTAAACATATAACATATACAGTGTAGAAATTGTAATCAAATTCTATCATTTTTTATCTATAAATTCTAAATTATTTATTTGAAAGCACTCAATCAAAAGCTGCAACCCAGGACAAACCAGCCTGCTTAATCATACAGATAAACAACTTAAAAAGATGAACCAAATAATGGATTCAATAGAAAACTTATTAACTATTTTTCAAACAATCTAAACGATAATTATTATTTCAGTAATTGTTTCTAAAACTGTAAACATTTCGAATGATTGACAGAATGAGAGAAGACTAAACTTATTATTAAATAAAAAACAAATAAAATCCAAAAATATAATCATAAGTAATATAAAGAGTTGAATAGATTTAGATCTGCTTTCATATCGGATACCAAACACTTAAACAGATATATATTGTATTGTAATTAAACCGAAAGAAATCGAATGAAAGTGAGGTATGGCTTCTGCACAGCGTATGGAAGGATCGATAAGGGGTGCGGTTTATGGCCTTAACTCTACACCCGTTTAAGTCCGGTGTTTGCGCCAGAGGTTGACTTGCTTTAGATATACAGTACACTATCGCACAAATAATTATAATTTCAATACTAAACAAATTAGACATCAATTCTCAACTGAATTAGAGTTGCATTCAGTTATCGCTTCGACAACTCACTTGTCAGCCAAACGCAAAACTCATATAAAGCGATAAAAAGAGCATTTTGTGAAATAACTCATTTAAAAGTCTATTAAACCATATCTGAGACGGTCTGAGCCATCCTCTGAGCAAACCTATCGAAACTAAATTTCAAAATCAAAATAATAATCAAAACAATAAAAACCAAGTTTTTCCCATTTCTTATCAATTGCTTTCATTAAACTATACTTAAACTCAATTATATCACAAAAAGAGAGGCAGAGAGGGTGAGGGAGAAGAGGGAGAAGAGGGAGCACTGGTTGAGGATAGACTATGACTAAGACCGTTGCCAACCCTCTCGGCCCAACTAAACACCTAAACAAATGCCACATTAAGTGTTAGTCTGAATGATATGAGGAGTGAGTGGTAAACGACATCTTCAGCCGTGCTCTGCCTCTCAGCGCATGACGTCTTCACTGAACCTAATGTTCTAAACGCTATCTTCAGTCCAATGCAAATATCAATACATATACTATTGGTTTCAGATTTTAATTCAAACCCAAATTCTTAATCAATTCAATATATAATTCACTCAACACTTACCCAAACCCTATCTTCGCGTCAATTCAGACATTATTTGTTTTAATTCAAATCAATTAAATAACTGAAATGATTGAACGATTGAAATGAAATATACGCCAAAACCAAAACATACGCCAAATGTATGACTCATTTGCAGACATTTTCAGATAAACTCTTATTTCTAAACCACTTTTTCTCTAAATAAACGCATTTCTGGGGTTTTTTACGTCACTATTAACACAAAAGCTAATATACATATCATGTATAGAGCTGGTGGCAAAATAGAGACAAATGGGCCCAAAATTACTTGTTTTTACCCTGAAATGAATCACTAGAAAATTGATTTTTATTTTATATGTCCATCAATAATGACAAAGATTGATATTTCGAGTAATTCTTTGATTTAAACTAATAAATGGAATTTCTAATTAAATATAATTAAAATAATTAATAAATAAAATTCATAAAACAATATCTAATTTTATAGACAATAAATATTTACAAAAATTTGGCTATTCTTAAATAAAATTTTAAGAAACTATAGTTTAATATGTTAATAAGAGTTGCTGTGTTATATATAAAGTAAATTCAATAAATTAAACGCTATTAAAACAATTGTTTTATTAAATATTAATTTAATTAATTAATTTAAGTAAATTTTGGTTTAAATTAGTTAAAAAAAGAATTTTAATAAATTAGATAAATTTTTGCGAGAACTAGACGAGATACTAAACGAAAGCGTTGGCATAACGGGTGGGCTATGTATTGCTGACGTAATATATGTGTGAATGATTGAGCAGTTGTCTCCATCTTGGGGTGATTTGGGTGCAAAACGTGGCCGAAAGGAGTCTAAGAGCGGCTCAACCTTTGCTCAGCGATCGCTTTGTCGGCCAAAATGCAGAGCAACAGCACATCCGTCGGCAACTCTGCCCTCAAGTGTGAACTGCCGTTAAGTGGAGGCCTGAGTGGTGGCATAGGTCTGAGTGGCGGCATAGGCCTGAGTGGTGGAGTGGGTGCAGGGAGTGGTGAAGTGAGTTCACAGCCGCGTACGCTCTATGTGGGCAATCTGGACGCCAGCATAACAGAGGACCTGATTCTAGCGCTCTTCTCACAGATGGGTCACGTGAATGGATGTAAGATAATCCACGACTCGGCCAACTCCGACCCGTACTGCTTCGTAGAGTACGGCGACCACCACTGCGCCGCCACAGCTCTACTCACTATGAATAAGCGCCAGTGTATGGGCCGGGAGTTGAAAGTGAATTGGGCGACCAGTCCCGGCAACACCGGTCCCAAACCCGACACTTCGAAGCACTTCCACATCTTTGTGGGCGACCTGAGCCCAGAGATCGAGACCCAGCAGTTGAGGGAAGCGTTTTCGCCATTCGGTGAGATCTCGGACTGTCGGGTAGTTCGAGACCCGCAGACCCTTAAGTCGAAAGGATATGGATTTGTGTCGTTCGTCAAGAAACAGGACGCGGAGAACGCCATCTCCACTATGAATGGCCAGTGGTTGGGCAGTCGCGCCATTCGCACCAATTGGGCCACACGGAAGCCCCCCTCCAGTGGCCGCTCGCAAGAGGTGGGGCCGGGAATCAACCCGAGTCTGCGGCAACTGAGCTTCGATGAGGTCTACCAGCAGTCGAGTCCGACCAACTGTACGGTATATTGTGGAGGGATTATGACCGGACTGTGCGATGAGTTGATCCAAAAGACATTCGCGCCGTTCGGACCGATTCAAGAGATCCGTGTCTTCAAAGACAAAGGCTATGCGTTCGTGAAGTTTGCGACCAAAGAAGCGGCGACTAATGCCATAGTGGCCACACATAACGCAGACGTGTTGGGCCAGACTGTCAAGTGCTCCTGGGGCAAGGAGTCCGGCGACCCCACTATGACGCAGACCGGTCACCAGTCCGGCAGTGGTGTGGCCGCCGCACAGTCGCTCTGTTACCCCTACCAGCAAATGGCCGGTTATTGGTATCCGCAGACGGGTTACCCGCAAACGATACCCTCGGGTCAGTTCGCAGTACAGGCGGGGGTTCAGTACCCGTACTCTCAATACTATACCTCTGCCGCTCAGACAACTCCCGCCGGTTTCAACGCGTCGGCTGCGGCGGGACTGGCGATGCAGATGGCCTGGCAGACGGGCGCCGCGTCAGCCGTGCCGGGCGGCCAACCGCACCACTTGGGCGCGCAGACACATCAGACCGGGTTGGGGCCGGGCATCCAGCAGCCCGCCATGATCGGTGCCTATCCTATGCAAGGCTATCAGGCTCAGTAGTGGACAGTGAGGTCGGGTGCCGACACTCAATCATCATTAGCTATATATTAGTGCACACATTCATACGACTATTCGATTATACGACAACTGTTTGACAATACGACACAACTCTCCGAACGGGTAACACAAACACATGTTATTATAATTATATATAAATTCTAAATAATATTTGATTTACTGAAAGACAAATCCGAATAATGTGTTAAACTGTTGTCAGTTGTCATAACCCGATGTTCTGTTCGATGCAGACATTTATACATAAATAGTAATAGAGTTAGCATTTAATCAATTATTATTGCGATCGTATTGATCACCAATTGATACATTGATACGAATAAGAGTTTTGTATAAATTGAATACATTTCGAATACATAATGAATTTGTATGCTTTGCTTTGCCATTGGTTCGACACAATGAACTATATATTGAATATTGATATATCGATACTGTTCTGTATGTTAACATAAATTATAGAATCATATAATTGAATCATAACTAATGATAATTATGCACAATATTAACAATAAAACTATTATTTAATAAACAAATCATATGTCATATGAATATCAGTTATAAATCAATTATTGCTATTCTCTCCAAAACACAGTTCAGAGAATTCATGTTAACTCTAAATAATAATAAAAAGTTTGCAAAATATACAAAATATATACATATTTGTCATATCTCTCATATCGAACCAATTTTGGTTTAGTTTTAGTTAACTCTTTGTCTCTTTCGTTACGCTATCGAAAACATAGGCCTCAAAACTAACGGTGATATTCGTCTCAAAACAATACAATTCCAATGCCCTCATCCCTTCCTGCCTGTTTGCCTGCCTGCCTGTCTGCCTGCCCGCCTGCCCTGCTTGCCCTATCAACACTACCAGCGCTCTCAAAACCATCGCTCGTTTCTGCGTTTTGTTGCCATTCTCTCCTATAAAGCGGTAAATCGCGACCACATTCTCCTTCTTTCCATTTTTAACCACTTTCCGACCCAGTGTTGGGTCGAGACCCGTGATCCTAGAGGTGGGCTCCAGACCCGTCACCCCAATGGAGTCAATTGTATTTTGCATTATTCGGAACTTATAATCGGAAACTTGATGTTCGCCTCAATTATAGTATTTTATTAAATATTAGTTAGCATTCAATGATGGCATGCATTCAATGTATGAAAAGCACTTAACTATAAGATTGTATATAATTTATAAATAACTAAAGCGTCGAATCTACAAGAGATTCAGGAAAAGGAAGTAAATATCATTGGAATAAAAATGTGTAAATGTTTTTGTTGGGAATCAGTGATCGAAGCGATCAGTGACTGAGATGTGCGACTAAAAGGTGCTATAATTCTATAATTAAATACAAATAAATATATTAAACAATTAATTGTGTGATTACTCATCGGTTTCGTATGATTTTCTACATCAGTATAACCACATCAAAGATCATACATACAGTACATACAGTCTAAACAGTTTACTGATACAGTACTGTCGGTACACAGTAGACAATGTGCACACAACACAGTGTTGTGCTGTTGTGTTGTTGTGTACGTACTGTCACATAAATACCTATAATTGTTGTTTTGTCAGTTGTATTAAGTTATCTGAAAGTCTGTAAGTTATCATAACATTTGTAAACATAAGTATTAATCATAACATTAGTGCCAATACGAGCATCTATTGCATCTATTCTATAGGTAACGCAAGTAAATCATAACTTGTCATAACTCTTGAGTCGATACCTTCAACCTCTCAGTTGATGAATAACTTATAAAAACGATTTTCTAACGATATATAAATACATAAGAATTCGTGTAATGCAAATGCAAACACTGTATGTAAAGTATTGCAGATATTGTTCGACTGGAAAGCTATAGCTATACACACATTGATAGTTATGTACATTGATTGGTGTGAATGGAGTTGTGATCTAAGTTGTCAACTATTCTCTTAACTGAAAACTGATGAATGCCTTGAAAACATAATATAAGAGTTTAACTATTGTATAACAAAACTCTAGATTTGTTATAAAGTCATTAAATTTTAGAATAGTATTCAAAGGCAAATGTTTTTTTTGCAAAGTTTGTACGAAAATACATTGAATTAAACATTGATATCGAATAGTGTTGGACATGAATACGGTATATGAAAATATATGATAAGTCACACAAATATTATGTTTATATTGAAAGCCAAAACAATAATAAAAACAATTCATAAAAACAATTATTTACTCTTTATTCTAATTCTAAACTTTAGTCATTTTCTATGGATTTTATTTCAATTTCGACTCTCTATTGAATAACAGATAAAGTGATTGAATGAATAACTCAATTCTTGTTCATCTAATTTATTAACAAGTCCGAATTTAACATAAAGTGCACTTTGAGATAAACTTGAGCACTGCTTAACAGCTAATCATTTCAATCATTTCAATCATTCTAGTCTTTTAACAACAGTATTTAAACACAAGTTATTGTTTTATTGAAATTCAAAATTCGTTTCCAATTTGTTTTCGTTAATATATTCCAAAATTGTGAAAACAATGTAATAATAGATGAGAAGTGAATTAAATTAGTTTAAAAAAGAAACCATTTATTGACTTAAAAATCAGTTAGAATTGTGATTCGTAGCTAACATTGGGTTATTGAATGGAAAATAAATTTGAGGACTTGTATAGTGAGGAGAGTTTGCTAGGATTTTACGAGCATTTTGGTTAAGATTGTTAGATATCCTGTTCTGCTGTTCATTATTATTAGTGTACATTAGGAACACCTCTGAACTCGAAAAGATAAGCTCCTATTGAACTGAACTAACAGTTGACAAATAATTAATAGGCATCGATCACAAAGTGCTCAGTTATGCAGATTTGCATTGCATTCACATTCGCATCAATTGCTAATGTGTTGGAGAGGGTGAGACGGGGAGGGCAGGAGGGAGGAGAGGGAGAGCTAATTAAAAATCAAAATTAATGGCTAATCATTAGAGACTTCACGCAAACATAATATTGTACGGAATGTGCGATAAAAAATATTTTGAATTATTCTATATTCTTATTAAATAGAAATAATTAATTATAAATTTATTTATTGCGAACTCAATATCTATGCAAATGCATACGCATTGCAACTCATGTCTCGAACTTACATCAAATGGAGAGCATTTGCCTCGAAATGCATACATTTTGATATATTTATCAGTAAAGTATAACTTTATATCTATATCTCAAACATTTTATTGATATGATTCAAAAGCGACATGAATTGCGAATTTCTGGCATATCGTTCTGTTTTGTCTATAATATTCCGCTATTAATACGTTTAAAGCATTTTCGATGTTTTCAAAGCATGAAACCGACCGGAAGGGAAAGTAAGCCACCAGTGAATCAGAGAATACAAAATTATGTTATATATGTTATATATGTTCGGAACTGAATTGTGTCAAACCATACAAACCACACAAACCTTACAACTGCACAAACTGTACAACTGTTCGCATCAGCCTTTAATTTAATGGAAACATTCTTTTACAAAATCTGTCCGAAATTCATTCGTTTCAACCTCTATTGCATTAATAAACTCTTTATTTACCCTGCATCGATTTTTGATGTTACCGCTACTTTAATGCATTTGATTTCGAATAATAATAATAATAATAATAATAATAATTTTCATTTGATTATAAATTGGAGAAAATTTGCACAAATCGAGTCAGAGGTGACTCGCTTTTATGATAATTAAAATGTAATCTAAATGTATATACGATACGAATATTCGATATAGAATAGACGCGAGACTCTCATAACCAAGACAAAATGGATTAGAGGTTGTGTTGAATTGGTATTGATTCTCATCTCTGACATCGTCTCAATGTTTTATATTTTTTGAATTAAAATCTAAACTTATTTTTGCCATTCAAACCAAACCGGAATTTTTTCCGATAATATTTTAGATTTGAAAAAAGTGGTCGAAAAATATGTGAACCATATAATGCAACAATAATTATGGCAGACTTAGTTTTGAAATAAATCTTTTGAAATATACATAATTTGATTAACTTGATTTAAGTTTTTATTTACAGAATATTCTGTAGATAAAAAATTATTTCTGAAGCCAAGAATCCAGACGCAGAGCCAGTATTACATTATTGCTAACAAACTGATAGTTAACTGGTATTACTCTCAAATATTGTATCTATAGATAAGAGTTTAACTAAAAAAGCAAAGATTAATATTAATGTACTGCAGAATACTTCAAAACTTAATGAACTTCACTTTTAAAAAAATTGAGCTCAAAATCCAATAAATTTCGTTAATTATCAAAATTAGATTATCCCAAAACTCATAAAACTTTAAATATATTTTTATGAAAAAATATTTTAAATCTATATATACTTTGAAGAAAATAAAAGCATTTAACCAAAAGCAAAATTTGGAATTTGTTTTTTACATAAATGAATTTATTTGTGAATAAACACTCTGTAGAGCAAGTCAGAAGTTTAAAGAACTTTATAATTGCTTTGTCGGCGCAGTTGGACCCAAGTATGACGTCTGGTATTATTCAAACGAATGCTTCTCATCTATCATTCAAAGGCTAGAATCCTAAGTAAGAGCAGCATTGGATTCCATTGAATTCTAAAGTATATACAATCAAAATCTCTTGTTTTTTATACTTATTTTACAGCTATTCTCTTATATACCGGTATTTGTTATACTATATTATCTCATATTAAGCCTTTTCATCGTTTCAACACTAACTTCAATGGAAATTCAGTTTCAATTTTTTAATTTATGATTTGAAATTCATTGTTTTACCGAATCTCGTTGTGTATGGCTTTAAAATTTTTATGCAATCTTATGCAAAATTCACGAATGCTTGGGCTTTATATATATTCTTTGCACACAACTATAAATTTTATCCCTTTTGAAAGATGAGATGCAAAATAAGAAAATATCTGAATATAAGTTATTACTTCTTAGGGATAAAAGAAGATACATTTGAGGAACCAATTTTGTGAGGCAGGGCTAACAGCAATGTGTGTGTCTACACATGTATGTCTGTGTAAGCTTATGTCTATGTGTGTATGTGTACGTAGTGTGTGTGTTGTGTGCACTACCAGAATATCGCAGTTTATATATGTAATAATGATTAAAATGCTTGCATTTATAAGGCATTATTCGCTTAATGAGAATACATGGCCAACAAACAGAATGGCTTTCAGTTAGTGTTCACTCTATTCTCCGAAATGACGACCGAAACAAACATTTCATTAAATTTTAATCACAACTGAATGGAGTGAGAGTGGAGTGGAGTCGAGTGGATGTGAGACTAAGACTGCGCCCATATATGACTGCCTTCTCATACTGTAGACCATAGGCTCGATGTGACATACCTTCAAACTGCATACCTGACCGATTTGCTCTACCAATTGCCAACACTACAACTGACCATTAACTCTAAACTATGCTATTTATGGTCGCAGTTCTAATAGAATCAACAAAATAATAATTATATTTTATTCAATTATATAATTTCGACTTTATTTTATTTCTTCAGTTACTTTAATTCCTAAATACTCTTTGGCTTAATTTTGTCGAAATTAACAAAATTGTAAATATTTTCAATAGCATAACGACATTCAAAATTTTGTTTTAAGAATTCGATTAAATCTCATAAATTATCCAAAAATATATTACTTTTGCAATAGAAAAAACCCAAATTGAGTGAAGAATATATTTTTATAAACCCATGAGATGAGGCTATGGACTCATTAATTACTTTCCGACAGTTCTTCATCTGATGATTAAAGCGGTTCGTCTCTAAAGTCTATTCTCTCATCAATTCTTCAAAAACTGAAATCCAATCGAAATTCTTGTCTCGAATTCTCTCTTTCTTTTGAATCTCATTTGCTTTGGCTCTCGCTATCAAAAAAATTGAATCAAATAAAATAAAATAAAATAAAATAAATGCATATTTTTACTCTACAAACTCTAATACCAATACGTTTTTCTATTTTCTGATTAGCTCTGTTCTCAGCTTTTTGTTCAACCAAAGAATGAATTAATTATTTTAGTTTTTTTTCTCTAAAACTCTGTTACGAGTGAGATATCTATTATACTGTATATATATACTCTCAACTATATCTATGGTTGAAAATAAATATATACAGTATTTAGCTCTTTTCACATTCGAATTGGTCGACAATTGTTTGTTTCAATCAAATTGGTGGACAACAGCCTTTGAATGTATTTATTTTGCGAAGCAATGTATATAACAATAAAAATAAAGTTTTATTCATCTCGAATATGGCAATCACTGGTATGTATGACTCGATTTAGTTCGCTTTCAATCGCTTATTTGCATTGATTTTCACATTAAGGCCTTGAGATGAGGCACAACATCAACGATAACAACGAACACAATATATGAAGGATTTGTAGCATTTCTTTAGCTTCTATTCACTATTTTGAAGTAGACTTTAAAGATAGCAATCGTTGAGAGAGTGAATGAAATAAAGAAGTTTTGGTGACAAGAGTTGCATAGAAGTCAATTAGAGCTTAAGATACATATAATACATACATAAAGTAAGAGTTGAGTTGAGTTGTATTGAATTGATTGCAATTGTTAGTCAATAAAATCTATAGTCATGGCATCTGTCAGATAGTCTGATCCAACAGATCGTACATTCCTATCATCCGAATCTGTGTATACTGTAGTCGGGCTCTGATCCGAACGCCGAACACACCATCGCTTCAAAGTTAAAATGTCTCAAAAATGCGACAAAAAATAAAATTCAATGAAATGTTAGATTACATCAGAACTACTCAAACAAAAAGAGGCGAACAAAACAAATTGAAAGAAAAGACTGAGAAAAAAGTTACAAAACATTTGAAACATTAGTTTAAATAAGACATTAGAAGCGAAAGACATTTGAATTTGTATGGATTGTATGGATGTGCGAAATGCTAATACAATTTACTGACGAATGCCATTCAAAGCGAATTTAAGTCTTTTCTAAATATCTTTTATCAATAATATAATTGTTGCGAATAATAAAAGATTTAATTCTTTTCAATTATTAATTAATTAAATAAGAACATTATAATAGTATGTATAATAACACTATATTAATGGTACATTTTTTGTTTACAATATTTTAAAGATAAATAATTAGTCTTGTATTTTATTTTGTTATTTATTTTCTACATTAATCTGTCCAATTTTTGCAATTTTTATATAAAGAGCTGAAATAATTAGTATTTAATAAAATTAAGTTAAATGTAATACAAATGATGCCGAATATCACATAAATGTGCAGTAAATGAGTAAATTATTTGAGTAGCAGTCAATCTGACCGCATGTGAGAGGATCGAGAGTATTGGCAACATTGGAGGATCAATACTAGTTTTGGTAACATTAGTCATCAGTTAATAACAATCTTTATTGCAATCACTAATGAGAACAGTAGTAAAGAAGCACCAAGTTAGTTGATTAATTTGTTTTATTAAAATAGTTTGACCTGGACATTGACTTACGTAGAGACATATTGCAGTTAGCTTTAATTTTACTTTCGTTCAAACATCTTGTTAATTTAGCAATTATCTTTTAATTATTCTATATTGTATTATATATCAGATAAGTTGGCCGGATAATTCTAAATGACAAACAAGTAAGTTTATTCAATTGTTTTACTTTTATTTAAGTTACAATTCTTAATTTTAAAAAATTAAGCTAAAATATTTAAATAACTTAAAATTAGAAATATTACTAGAGCAAATTAACTTTGACCTGTTTGACCTGCTTATATTGAAGTATAATATAAGCATAATGTACTTCAGGTTTATAAGAGGGAGATTAAGCAAAAATACTTTTAATTTTGAGAATTGGCATTTATTTCCTCCCCCCCCCCCCTAACATTTGGTTCGAGCAAAGGCGCCTCCTACGATTTGCTGGCCGCTAATTTTCTTATTTTAAAACCAAAATTAAGGAATTTTCCCTAATTTGGTGCTAAATTCAGTTTAATTAACTGAATTTAGTTTAAATTCATTTAAATTGGGTAAAAATTTAGCATAAATATAAGAGGTTTTTAAATATTAAAAAAATCCATTTCCTAATACCTAATATATTTTTGTCCGACTTTTTGAATCCCTGCTGTACTTGCATAATATAAGAATTAAAAAATATATATAGTAAATTTTGAGCTAGAATTAACAAAATTATTATTTAAATTTAGAAAATAAATTATTTAATAAATTTAAAAATTACCTTGTTCTATATTGACGCTTCTCCCCTCCTCAATAAATTGTAATTTGCTAATTTTGATATTAAAATGTATTTAGAATTCTGTTTGTTTCTTCACTAAATGGCATCAAAGTAAAATATTAGCTGGTTACTTTTTAATAAATAAGAATTTGATAAATAAGATTATAAAGTGTTCCGAAACTCAGTTTGGCAAGATTACTCTAAGTTGGAGAACGACAATACTTTCCCCTTCAGGTGTCTTACCTGCCTGGCCTCCAAAGCCAATGAGATTATTAATTGTTTTAATAAAACGTCGGTTTGAAGAGTTAACAAATAGGGATTAGATATTGTAAATTAGATTGAAGGTATAACGCGTTATTTTAAAGATCTAGTAAATAGAGCCTAGAAAAATTGGAATTTAGATTTCAAATATAAAATGTTGTTTTGAGGATCTAGTAAATAGCGATTAGATATTGTGATTTAGATTTAAGGTATAAAGCATCATTTTAGTAATCTAGTAAATAAAGTTTAAATATATTTTTTCGTATTACGCTCTTTTTCGGGTGGGCTTCTCCCGGCACAATATGGAATCTCAACCCAGTCAGGGATCGACATTTGACTGTAAGGTATGGTAACTCTGGAAAGTGGTTACAGTTTTAAGAGCACACACCTGAATGCTTAGTTTGTGGTTAAACTGCTTGTACACTACCAATAAACGGCCCTTGGTAACCAGCCCTTGGTCGTCTTGAGCTCACAAGCTCTATCTTTTAATTTAGTTAAAATTAATATAAAGCAAAGGTTTAATTTGATCATTTCAATTTTTATTAGTTTCTTATTTTGAACTAAAGCTCTTATACAAAATTAAGAAGAGGTGAAATTAGTCAAGACTTTCCCTGATTTTTGAAAATGACAGTTATTTCTACCCCTATTGATTAATAAATTGTTGAAAACAAATATTAACTTTTTTAGGTTTTTGCTTAAAAATTAAAAATTTTTTACAAGTACAATTTGGCAAATAATTTTACTTATTGTCTGAGTTTCCCAAAGTGCCCATTAGATGCCCATTTAGATGGACGTCTGATATATCACTTTTAAGTCAAAATATAACTATTCAAACAAATAGTTACTATTTTAAATGAGTTATGGAACTAAAAATTATTTTATTAAATATTTTATTAACCTTTATTATTTTATTTAATTAAATGTAAACTATTTTACTTTTTATACATTTACATGTTAAATACATTCTGTTAAATAAAATGATTGAAATAAACATATTTTGCAGTTGTTAATACATTTAAGCTGAAAGATGAAAGAGTGTAATACAGGGGGGAAAGGGAGAAGTAAATCAAAATTAATGGAGGAAATTAAAGTTATATCGATGTATCGTTATATTAGCGCTCAAATTAAAATTTATATATTTTTATTGTAACGACAATAATAGTACATAAACTATGTATTAATACATTATTGATTAATAAAAATATATAAATTGGTAACTTGCGCGCTAATATTGATATAACGATACATCGATATAACTTTACTTTAAAATTATTTCCTCCATTAATTTTGATTTAGTCGAGCAATCCCACATATTGATTTAAAAACTATAGTTATTTAATATATACAAATAATAAAAATTTAAATTTTTTAGAAATTACTTGAAATTACAATAAGTCAAATTATTTGCCAAATTGTACTTGTAAATTAGTTGATTAAGATATTTTTTTGAAATTGTATAATAGTAGCAGAATTGGGCACATCGCATAGTTCAAAAGAGTTAATTAACATTTTAACCGTTTGCTAAACATACAAAAACACTGGTGACCACAAGTACACATTGCAGATATGTTGTTTTTGTGTGCTTAGCAAATGAAATAAAAGTTAGCAAACGTTTTGATTTTTTTATCTTTTGCCTGTCTCTGGTATTAACAGCATAAATAAATATATAGCAGGTCTCAATTATAGTAAGACAAAATCTTTACATCAACTCAAATGTTTTAATGTTGAAAGCTCACCATTATATCAAAATTTAATTATAATAAAAATTTTTAAAAGCACCAAGCAATTGCTCAAATTGAAATTATATAGTATTTGTTATTGAATATAATTTAAACTAGATTTATTCAAAGTGTAGTCATTGTTTAAACAGTTTACTTATTGTGTTGTAAAAAATTCTTTGAAGTGTAAACGTCAACATGTCAGATAGTAACGTAAATACAGCGTGATCAAGTCTTGGCGCAGTATTTAATTTTTTAATAATGTAAAAACTACACTGGATAATTCATTCAAATAAATTGTATTTTAAAGAGAGAGTTGTACTATATATTAGAATTTAAAATAAACAAATAAAACAAGACATCTCTGAATACATTCAATTTGGATTTAATTTCAAAGTCATAAAAATTAGAAATTTAACGTAAATACAAAATGCATTCTCTCTCTCTCTCTCTCTCTCTCTCTCTCTCTCTCTCTCTCTCTCTCTCTCTCTCTCTCAC
>JAQFXP010000390.1:0-31817 GCA_034693685.1 Belba bartosi | reverse complement strand
TCTCTCTCGCTCTCTCTCTCGCTCTCTCTGTCTCCTGCTTTTTCTCTCTCTCTCTCTCTCCTGCTTTTTCTCTCTCTCTCTCTCTCTCTCTCCCCTGCTCTCTCTCTCTCCTGCTCTCTCTCTCTCTCCTGCTCTCTCTCTCCTCTCTTGCCTCTTCTTTTTATTTTCCTTTAGTCTCCTTTTTTATTCATTTATTCCAATAAACATTCATTTTCTATATATTTCTATATATTTCTATACATTCTTTGCATTCATTCACTTTCTTTGCCTTCAATTGAACGAAAGAATATTGAGTTTTGAGTTTGAGATAGAGTTATAGGAAATATATGGCAAATGTTATATATTTTCACTGAATACTTAAACTATACATTAGAAAGTATATACTTTTTGTTTAATGCATAAAAATTTTTAATCTTGTTATTTAAATGATTGACGTTTTGATAGTAATGATCAAAAATTTAATGAATATATTTACTCTGAATTTCATTGAATATGTTTTGTTGATATATGTGTTGTTATATAAAATAAAATTTATGCAAAAATTTTAAAAATGCAAAAATTCCTTCCTTTTATTATTTCAAATAAAAAATTTTACACATGCTATTATTTAAATTACAATGCTCTTTCAATTTCGCACTAAAATTATTGCAAAATTTTAATCAATTTACTCGTAATTAAATTTTTTTGTCTTTTATCAAACAGATTAAAATTTAAAAAAATATACCAAAAGCTTTAATGTGTAGTTTAATTTTTATTTTAAAATATGAACAAATGAATTATTTAATTCAATAAAATATTTATGAATTTTGTTCAACTCTGTACAGACGGCCTCAGGTTATGTTTTTTGTTGTTGAAAACTAATGAAATGTATAAAAGTTTATATAAAATTGAAGAGCATGTAAAAAATTAAAACAAAAATTCTACACTGCAAATAAAAATACAATTTGAACAGCTTTAAGAAAATTGCTCTTAAATATAAAGTAAAATTTTCTTAAATTAAAAAAAATCATAATATTAATTTAAGAAAAAATTTACTAATTATTTTATGTAGTTTAAAATTTGCATTTGTATTTATTAAATATAAGTTTGTTAAAACCTGGTTGAATTGTACTATGATCTGATGGCTTGTTACTTATGATTAGCATTGCATACATTATAACTTAGTTTATAAAATTTAAATAAATTCGTTTACAACTTTGATATTCTTACAAATAGATAGAGAAATAGTCTTGTTTATTCAACAAAAAAAATTAACTTATTAATCATTTTTTGTACAAATGTGAACTGAATAGCTTTAAAAAGAGATAAAATCTAATAAATAAGAGTATATCAGAGAATAGTTAAAAACCAATAGAATAGTTAGGAATTGAGAGCACACGAGAGCTTTTAAAATAGATTTTGTTGATTTATATGTACTTTTTGTTTGTTTTTGTGTTCAAATCAAATCAATGTTTTTTATTTTCAACTGAATTCATCTGCGAATCGACAAAATTGAAAAGAAAACATTCACTCGAATCGGTAGAGACCAGAATTGAATTTAGAATAATCTCTAATTTCAGTACAATATTTGACTTAAAGTCAATAACTTTTATAAAACTAACTTTCAATGACTTAACTCTATTAGATATGATAAAAGAGAATGTCGTCAAAAAAGGGCTTTTAATATATTTATTGAATATTGTTTTCGAACACATATTAACCAAAACATAACTCATTTGTCAAAGAATTGCATATTTTTGCGATCAAATGCTCGGATGGAGACAATTTATAGCAAAGATCAAACGGATTTCGGTTAAGACAGTCATTGACACAAAAAGATAACATTTGTACAAAACTACTAAATGCACGGAATAGACGACAACTAAGCATTCAATTGTTGGATAGTTTCAATTGTTGGATGTTTGATTCAGTAAAAACATTACAACTAATAGTCTACAGTATACACCAATAGTAGTAGTAGTAGTAGTAGTAGTACTGATACAGTACTATAGCATTAGTAGTATCACTACTTTCGGAAGAGTCAATACATTTTCGACAAACACTTCTTTGAATAAAGAGTTGCATAAATTCTAAAACACTTTTATTAATAAAACTAATAATTTAATAAATTGATATTTTTAACTATATTTACTTATAATATTTACATTAAAAATAACAAATAATTTACTTTTTTAAATAAAATTAATTATTTAATTAATTAAATAATTATTTAATTATAATTTCCAAAATTATAACTAGGTAAAAATGCCCCATATTTCCACCTCTCTGCCTCCTTTTTTCCTACCTTTCCCTTTCATTTTAACTTAATAACTGTTTTAAAGTTTAACTCAAATAATATTTTTATATCTATCGCCTATGATTCACAAGTTATGAGAGCATCGTTTGATCTCAAGTTTAAAGCTGTTATTGAATCATCAGTTGAAATCAATGTTCGTTGACTATAAATAAATAAACAAACAAACACAGTCAAAATATATATTAGTAATTCACTCAAAACTATTAAATTTTTAAAGTTAATTTTTTAAAAATTAATATACAAAAAATGTTTACTATCATTTATTTGTTCAAAATAATTATATTTAAGCAAGAATAAAAGCGCAAAATTGTTTTTCTTATCACTAACTCACTAAACTTGTAAATAAAATATTAAATTCTTATTGTGACACCAAAAAACATCAAGATATATTTTAATATTGGAATTAAAGTTTTATATATTTATTTGTAATACTGAGATAAAAATGATTATTATTTGCACATTTAATAATTCAGTGATAACAAAAAGACATTATTTACGTCTTTATTATCAAATTTATTAACTGACTAAAACCTTATTGTATAAAAGTTGTGTAAATATTTTTGCGTTACAGTTTCACAAGTATATTTTTATCAATATTAAAAGATGTTTTAGTATTTGGCAAAATAACAAGATTTACAAAAATGTTAGCAATATTATTTAAAAGATGTACTAGTATAAAAATCATCTATTCTTGCAATTTTAGCAAGAGTTTTTGCATGTATTTTAACAGATATATTTTTAAAAATTGGCAAATCTAAGAAAGAATCAGGAGAGGAATATTTTACAAATATTTAGAAGAAGAAAAAATGAAGTAACAGAGTTAAATTAATTAATTTAAACTGAATTTAGTACAAATTTATAAAAAAAAATTTAATTTTGAATACAAAACTTTAAAAAATCATTTGGGGATATCTTTTTGCGTAACAATTGCTAGGGGAATTTGAAATTCCAATTTTTCAATATTAGTAAAATTTTTAAAAAAAATTTACTCTCACTTCTAAATTCTCGGCATATGTTAAGCAATTTTATTAATAAATAATTTTGCAAGTAAAGTTATTTTATGTAAAAAGAAAATATCTTTAATCTATATAAACTCTTGTAAAATGAAAATAATTTACGCGCTTAGAAAATATTATTATAGTCATATCCTTGCTGTCAACTAATAAATTATTTTTTATGTGCAATCTACTTTTCTCCATTTTTATAATAAAATAAAACAATAGCAGCAGTGCTTTAGGATCAATAACGGGGAAAATATAATAAAAAGTGTCCGATCAGTGAACACGTATTCAACTAAATTACATTCAATTGGAAAGTATTAGTAAATTGTAACGAATATCAGTTATTAAAGATTGTTAAATAAAAGTTAAAACAAAACACTGAACAGAGATAACAGGTTATTAACTACTGTACAAAGTATATATGGTATTTATTTATTGATAAATAAAATCATTTGTAATCAATTACTGTAATTAAATATAAAATGTAATGATAAATGACATTCGAAACGCACGTACGTTTGACATAATGCTAAGTTTGTCCAAATAATTAAGTTGTGATATAATAAATGATAAAGTATTTTTTTTGAATATGTCTTTTAACAAAATCATTTTGTTTTTAATATTGATATTTTAAATTATGTTATTGCTATCAATTTAAATAAACAAAATTTTGGTTCTACTTTACTTAAGTGTTGCTTAATTTTATAACAAATTGTTTAACATTTTTAACAGCGATTGAGAAAGCTGGGGGGGGGAGCAGCCAAAAATCCTCCTGATTTTCAAAATTTTGATTTATCCCCTTTAAGATTTGGTCCGAGAAAAGGCACCCCTCGACTTTTTGCCGCAAATATTTTTGGTTTTTTGATCAAAATTAGAATTTTTTTTCTAAATTGGTGCTAAATCCGAGTTAAATTCAGTTAAATTGGGAAAATTTTAACCATAAATATATAGATTTTTGAGCGATTTTATAAATATTTCTTTCCTGACCCCCCCCCCCCTGGATCGGCCGACCTTTTCAATCTCTAATTTTTAGATTTTTGTATTCGTTGTTTAAACGAAAGCATTAGTTTAAGTCAAAATTTTTAACTTAAAAGAGTTTTTTTTAATTATTAAGTTTATTTAGATAATTTTTACTAAGAAACGTTGATGCATAATTTAAATTGTGTTTTATTAAATGTTTAAATTATTCTTTAAAATATGCACTTAATAAAACAGTTTTAAAATTATTAACTTAATATATTATTTACTAGTATTTCGATAAAAATTATTGCATAAAATTTTAAATTTATTATTGATTTAAAATAGTATGATAACAATAACAAAATTAAATTAACCTGTACAATCTGCTCTTAAATTAATGAGCTGTATATTATTGAACAGTTGAGTAACCGAATGCTTTTAAATTTTTTACTACAAATAAATATAAATAAAGTTTTTAGTAAATTTTTTATTGACTTACATTGAAACACTCATTTATTTTGTGTAACTTAAGTAATGACAAAACTGTGAAGGTTGAAAATTTGTTTTTATTTTAACTGGTAAGTAACAAAAACTAATAAATGATTTTTTTTTTTACTTTATTTTTTATCATTAATGTATTTCTATAATGGAATTGATTAATACAATAATAACCATGTTTTTAAAATAAATTGTTGCAATTAACTTTTATTTGTATTAATTTCTTTTTATTAACAAATTTATTAGTTCTTAAAATAATTAAATCTAAACGAAAGCCCGTATTACAGTGAAGCCCATTTAGTATTGCAGTGAAACACATACTGTTCTTTGTATAGCCCCTACCCTCGTATACTACCTACAGTATGTATAGTTAGAACCCTTTTAGTTCAAACTATTTATTTATTAATACTTTTGCTTTTCATCAATTCTAAAATAAATTATTTTTAATTAAAAATTATTATTTTTTTAATAAAAATATTTTTGATGTTATGTTATTGATTTGAAATGAATTTATTCAATTAATGAATATTTAAATTAAATTACAACATTTAAAAACACAAAAATTCACTTAATTTTTGATAAAATCTAAAATAAATTTCGTATTCAAGTAAATAACACAAAAGAAAATAAAAGAAAATTGAGTCAATTGATTGACTTTTTGCACTTAGGATTGAAGTTTTGCAGATCAGTTGAACCAAACGAATAGATTCAGATATATTGCAAACATTGCGAGAGAACTATAGTTGATATAAAAAAGCAAAAAAAGTAATCAAATATTTCTTAGCAATGGCTCGAAATGACTCTATTGTCTCACCATTTAGATAGACCTCTAGTTTCAGCCCTACATAAGCCGTTATTTTAATTTCCGGCGAATCTATTCCATTGTTTTAGTTAATTCATTCAATTTATTTAAGTTCTAAAAAATTTTCACCTTTTGGTCCCACTCTTACAGTCAATGAAATAGACGTAAATTCTCAATCAGTGCCATTCAAACAAATTAAATCTATATATTTCTAAATTTAATTCATTGAAATGGCAATGAAGAGATGCACTGAAGAGATCTCAGTCTCTATTTTCTTGCAATTTGTTTATTCGCTTTACATTTACTCTCTTTGTAATCAATTCTTTTAAATCGCATTTTCTATCGCAACTCAATTCCCTTGAAATCACTTTTACACACAATTTGTGATAATTTAGATTCAAATGTATCTAAATTCTACTCTAATTTGCAACGAATTATGAATATAATTTTTTTGATAATTATTTTTTCAAATCAATTTATTGCTATTTGTTCTTAAATTATATACAGTATTAGAAAATACTTAATCCAAAAAATATACCGTAAAATGCTTTGACATTAACAGCTATTTACAATTCAACACAATTTCAATCAATTATGTAATCAAATAAATCATTGAATTTGACTACAACTGACCCGTCTCTGTCCAAATCAAAGTATCAATACATCTTCAAATGTAACACTTCTCACAAATTACTCAACTATTCATTACAAGTAATGTACACTAAATCAAATTAGTTAATTAATTAATTTAGACAAAAATAATTATTTAAATTATTTAACTAATTATATATAAGATTATTAAGTCTTAATAATTAACAATATAAAATGCATTAAAAATTTAATAAAAATGGTTTTTTAAAAATAATTTTTAAAAATTATATATTATAATAGATAATCAGAGCATAGTTTAAATTACTAAATCTTGGTTTATATCATTATAGAATTTATTTTAGTCTTTACAAATTCTAGTATTAATATTTTTATAAACTATATTGAATATCAAATTAATTTGTATATAGGTTTAGAAAACTGTAATTTATATAAACTAATAATAAATTAAAATATCGAAATGAAATATAAAAATATTTAGAAAGATTTGACATAAGAATATTAGTTCAAAAAATAAATTTTATACTTTAATTAACTTAAATTTATTCGGGGCTTAATTATTCTGATGTGAACTAATTCTGTAGAGTATATTAAAAAAAAATATATTCCAAGTTATTATACAATGGATTATTTGAAATTACATCAAATTTTCATATAATATATTTGAGAGAATATATTTTTCAGCCGATTATATAATATTGTTCTATTTAGTAAATTCTAATTTTTAGATATTTTAGAAATATTCTTAACTTCAATAATAATATTTTTTAAAGTAAAACGTTTGTCTGAAATGTAATTTATTTTGATTTAATTAAGTTTTCATAATTTATAAACAGACAACTGCTCTTAAATAAAATTTTTGCGTGTTTTGAATATTTAATTAAATTTTGAAAATAATTAAAATTACTTCAGTTATTGAATTTTAAGTTGGATATTATTTTTGATAAAATAATTTAAAATAATCAATTAAAGTAAATGCAATGACACTTTATTATTTTTAATTTTGCAAAAATAATATTAACTATGTACAAATTGTATATATATTTGAGTAAATTATAGCAATTACAAAATTTAATTTATAAAATAAAATAAAATTATAAGTAAAGTAAAAATTTGTTGTCTTGAAGAAAATTTATTATTATTAAAAATGTGTTTTTAAATTATAATTTATTATTAAATAAAATATATTAAAAACTATCAGAGTATTATTAACAGAAATATTTTAATTTATTAATATATGACTAGTAGCCATATTGCAGAGTAAAATATTAATTTTAAATATTTAATAAACTACACAATTTATAACGGAAATATATTAAAACAAAATTTTATTTGTGAAAACAAACAAATAGAATAAATATTTTTAAAATTCAGTATTCTTATTGATATTTTGCATTTCATTGAATTCTGTCATTTAAGCCATTTAAAATAAAAATGCTATAAAATAATTAGATTTATAATTAAACGCTAAATAAATTAAAATCTTAAAAATGTTTTCGTAGATGTTTATTTGTCTTTATTGATATGTTTTGATGTGATATAAGTTTTAAAATAAAATATTTACTTTTGAATTTTTTAATCATTTAAAATTTATATTTATAATATTTATTTTAAAATGTTATTAAATATTTTGAATTTTTGTTTTTTTAATAACTTTTTTTTATTAAGAACAATACCTAATTATTTTTGTTAAAAAAAAGTAAATAATTAATCTGGCATTTTATGATTTGCGCATAAATTTATTTTTAAAAATAAGATAACAAATATTAATGTAATAGTTAGCAGTCAGCAAATTATATAAAATTATAAAATGTAATTTTAATTTAATTTATTGCTGTTGCTTTATTGTTTTTAAACAATTAATTAAAAAAGAATAATAAATAATTAAATTTTAAATATAATTTAATAAATTATATACTAAGTATTTTTTTGTTAATTTATATTTTATTAATATTAAACAATTTTGATAACTAATTAAATAGTTGTTATTAAGTATATTATTTTTACATTTAAATATAAATATATTGCATAATATAAATGTAATAGTAATGTTTAGCAAGCATGTAATTTTTGTTAATTATATTACAATTAATTCTAAAAATTAGATTCATTAATTTTTAAAAGCAAAAGAATAATTATAGTAAAGTCTATATTTAACTCTTTATAAATTATCATGCCTAATAATAAATTTTTTAATTTTAAGAATTAATTCTTAAATTAATTTTATTTGTCCTACTTTTACTTTTTAAACTAGAATTAATGTTTTTTCAATTAATTTTTTTTTCAAATAATTAAAATTTGAATTTCGATAATTTGTTGAAATAATTTAGATTTTCGAGACCGGAATAAGTAATAAGTTTTAAAATTAAATTAAATCATTAATTAATATTTTTGTTTAAGTGTAGTTTTAAATCCATAAAAAGTATGAATATTTAATGAGACATAAATTTATGTGTTTTGTGTAGATTTAAAAGATTATATTTTAAAGTATTATGTCATACATAAAAATAGACTATATTTTCACAAATCATTAATAATTTATTGAAGTTTAATACAAATTGCTTTAAAATTATTTTTTCATCAGGGGGTAAATAAAAATACAAAAATAGTTAAACATTTATAGAGTTTAAGTTTTAAAAATTTATTGAACAGAATATTCTGATGTTTATACCCGTATTTGAGACAATAGTAAGCTTTGAGTTGAAATTGAATTGAATTGATAAACAATTCTTTGCTTAATGTAATGTTTGATTGGTTTGACTGGAAAACCAAAACATAAATCAAATAAAGATAAAAATAACGACTTATTAATACAAGAAATTGGAGCGGAATTTGTGATGCAAATACAGGAAAGTAGCTAGACACATAAAACACAACTTAATATGTTTGCCTTCTATTCGTTGTTTATATTCTAATATCAAATCATAAATTTAATTCGACTTATGGTTGGTTTTAATAACAGTTTTGTGCAACGAATGCAAACACTTAACCCTTAATAGACAACAATTAGTGCCAATAGAGCCAACAGAGCTGAGAGAGCCGGGAGAGACGTTAGAGCCGACAGAGCCAGAGAACCAGTTGAGCCAATAATCTGTTCGTTCTATTGTCTAAACATTTCAAATAGTTTTAGATTTATTTTCTTATATCTGTCTAACAGTTTAGTCAATAAGAAATTTGTCAAAAAGTGAAGTCTTTTTCTGACAAAATATATTAGTTATAGATATTTGACTTGAGATCGACGTTTGAAATAAAGGCTAAAACAAGAATTAAAATATTATTTGATTACATTCATCGATGTTATGCGCACTTCATTAACGGCATTATTAATTGCATATAATCTATATTTGCATAATATTCGCTTAAAAGCGTTAATTAATTATAAAAAACAAATGGTTTTACGATTAAAATGTCATTTTCAGCCAACAAACTGAGTGCTAATGAAGTGTTTGATATTAAATCAAAATATAAATGAACTCTAAAAGGATTACAACATTTTTGCAATAATTTCATAAAAATTTATTTATTTGAAATATGTAGTCTTTTAACTCTATTTTCTAAAGTTCTTTAAACTATTTGTTTTTATAAAACTTTTAAGAATATTATTTTAAATCCCAATTTGCTTTTGCTTTTGCTTTCAAAAATTCTGATTACTTGAAGACTAAGAAAAACACAATTTCTGAAAATATTCTAAAGATTAATAATAAAAGCATTTAATTTAGATTAAGTGAACTATCGTCTCAGTGAAAAAAGTGATGCATTAATGAGAAACCTATTGATTCTTCTCTATTAGAAAGAATGAATCAGTCAGTCAAGCATTTCATTTTAAAAATTTCTAAAAGTTAAGCCTTTTTTATGTTTTAAATGAAAACTACTGTAAAATATAATCAATTGTAAAGCTCTATATCCGGACTCTATCAACACACTCTCTAAAATCATTGTACAGTAATTTAAATAAAGTACAAAATTGATGAAATCGTTTATTTCTATTTTGTTTCAAATATTTTATAATCCATAGTTTTAAAAATGTTTTTTTTTATAAATATTTTTTAAATTTATTATTACAAAACTTTTAAGGATTATATTTTTATATAATTTTTATCTAAAAACTCTTATAAATTTATTTAAATAATATAAAAGCAAAAAAATAATAAGACAAGTGATTCAGATTCTCACTCGTCTTATACCTAAATATCTTTGTCATCAGTTTTTAGCCAAACTATTCATAGTATATACAGCTGTTCTCAAAACTACTTTATAGCTAAAAACGCAATAATTGAATGATTCTTGATTATTTCATCATAAATTTTCTTATTGCAGCTATGGCAATTTTTTACAGATTTACCATAAAAATATTTTGAAAACTATTAGCTCGTTAATTTAAAAAAATTAAAATATTTTACAAAGTAACAATTAGTTATAATTATAAACATCAATTAATTATTAATTATGTTTAATTTATTTTGAAAGGTTTAATATAATTAATTTTTGTTTTTAAAGTTTTAAAGTAGCAGCAAATTGTAATTTGATAAGATTTTTTAAAAACAAAAATAAATATCAACAATTATTTTTAGTAATTAATAATTTGTATATTTAAAAAATTTAAAAATCTTGCTGGGTAACTCAAAAAACATTAAAAAATTTTTAATTAATAAATTAATATTAAAAATATATATTTTTATAATAGACTCGTAAAAAATTCCAACATTAAAAATGCCCACGATCATTCAATTATTGTGTTTTTAGCTATAAAGTTAGTTTTGAGAACTGTTGTATATTTCGGAGCGAAAGTATGTGACTGCGGAAGCGATTTATCTGAAAAATGATGTCTGAATTTGAATAACATAATCGGCGTTAAAGATATTATCATTTGATCTGATCTTTGCCTATCTTTTTGCGAAACGACGACTCAATTCACTTCAATGCAAACCATTCAGACGTAAACTATTTGTGCAGAAAATGACCATTTCTTGGCTCACAATAAAGATTTTATTAAGATTTAGAGTTCAAAGATATTATAGTTTTGTAGCAAATATTTATATTTATTTGAATTTCAATTTTTTAAAAACTATTACAATAGAAGGAGAGAGAGAGAGGAAAACGCGAAAATAAAGAGAAAAAATTGTTTTTCGAATAATTTTAAGGATCTCAATGTGAATATACGTAAAAAAGAAAATTACATAAATCAGTGGTAATATTGGGTACTTTAGTGACATTTTTATGTTGTGACTCTAATTTAGTGTCTCAATCTTTACAAATAAATTTATTAAAATTGCATCTTGATATTTATTAAAATTGTAAATGCAGAAAATTTGAATTAAATTATAACATTAGTATAATTTTGTTATAATTTTAAATTAGAGTTTCTTATCAAAGTTAAACAAGTTTTCAGAAATGTTTGTCAGATATACAAAGTTTTGTGTACTATATATATAATTAATTTAAGAGATGAACTAAATTGAAAATTTCAAAAATTCGAAGATTTTTTCAATTTATTTTTAAAGTATTTCTGTTTATTATTAAATTTTCTATACATCGAATTAAATTCAATCACTAATATTATATATACAGAAAATATAGTACAGTTTAAAAAAGTAAAGAAAAACTTTTTATTGTGTCTCGTTTAAGGGATAACCAGCTCATTCTTACAAAAGGTAAAAGAGTAATTGTGCAAGCTAATGCTTTATATTACTCTTATTTGAAATAACAGATGTGTGCAGTTTAAAAGAATTTTTCAAATTAAAAAAAATATTAAATTTTAAAAAATAAATAAGATTTTAAAAATTAATTTAACAAAAAAAATGACTTTCAGTTCTATCGACTCACCTCTGGCCGCCTCTGATCTAATTTCTTAGTGTATGTGTCGACAGGTTTAGAAATATTTTGAAAAATAGTAACAATTTTTTTCTAATCAAAACAAAAAGGTTAAAACCTAATGATAATAGTGATGCAGAAAATTGAGTGCCATATGTGTCGAAACGCAGGGATCACTGTATTTGATAATAAGATCTCTGTCGCACACAATGTCTTTCGACACGTTTTTCTGAACATTAGAGCCTTTGAGTAATATTTTATTATTGATTTATTTATTTTTCTTCTTTTTTCGTATCATTTTGATTACATTATTTTTTGGCTCAAATTTGTTTCTTTTTTAGTATTTTTGTCTATCAATCGATTAATTGACGCAAAACCCAATTTACAGACAGTCATCGAATACGACTGAAAAATAAGATTGTCTTGATATTTTTCTTTTATTAATATTAATTGTCATAATATGTTGTTTTTGATGACATATTCAAAATGGTATCAAATTATTGTATCTTAATATAAGTTAGAATTTAATATAGTAAACAATATTGTTTACATTGACAGTTAGAAAAGTTTATTAAACTAGTTTTGAACATGTTTACAATTTTAATAAATATTTTCAATAAAAATAAGTTTATTTTCTAAAGTCTATAATTTAAATAAATAAATTTAGTTTTAAATCTTTATTTTTAAAATTTATATTATTAATCCGTGTACTTTTACAATATATTTAATAATTTACAAGTTAATATAGGATTAAATTTAAATTTAATATTGCATGTTGATATAATATTAATGAACATAATAATTTATATTACATTACCGGCAATGCTAATTATTTATGTATAGTTGCATACTCTATTATATAAATCTAAATTTAATTGGATCAATAATGTGTCACAATCAAAATATTTATAATATTAAATGCAAAATTAAATCTTGCTCAACTGGTAAATTTTTTTTCAAATTTAACAACAAAATGCAAAATTTCAATTAAATTTTGTAATAAATTTTAAACGTGCAAATATAATAAATTAGTGCAATTTGTAGTTTATATGTAACTAAAATGCAAAAATAATATAAAACAACATTTATAAATTACTATTATTAAATAAAAATTAATAAAACAATTTTTTTTTGTAAAAAATTTTATATTAAAAATAAAAGTTTAAACAAATTGAAAGCTACTGTATCTTAACAGACAATATGTCAACAAACTTGAATAATTTTACTGTATATAGTGTTTTATAAAAATGTAATTTTCTGTCAAATAGTTTTCATCAAATATTTTTAAGTATAATACTCTTCAGTTGAATTGGGAATTAATAATAATAATAAAGATAAAATTTAAAAAAAAATAATAAAGATTTGCTAATTTATTACGAATACATTTGAGCGGATACTAAACTAAAAACAAACTCTTCTATCGCTGTCTCCTAAAAGTGCTTTAGGTATAGAAGAGAGAAATGCATTGCAATTATTATTATTATTATTATTATTATTATAGAATTTATCGATTTATGTATCTGTTGTACAGCTTTTTCTTTAAACATATGAATTGAATAGATAGAGAGCATAAGTTTTCATAGAGAAGCCTAACATAACATTGCAATCTATTATTTTATTTATTTGATATATTTCTTTGTGTCAAAGACTGTGGTATGCGTTCACTCAGTTTTCTCATTGTTTTTTAGATGTGTTTCCTAACTGTAAAGATTGCAAACATTAATGAATTGAATTTTTACATCTCTTGTTTGCGACTTAAATATCGATTAAAACGAGACATAAATTTAATTTTTTTATATAGATTTTTAAACAGATTTATTGCCGATTTGATTGCACACGTATTGCTGTTATGGCAAACGTGTTCAACATTTTTCGGCTTTTTTACAAATCTTAAAAACATTATATTTGAAATAAATCGACGAAACATATAAAATAACAATTCTTTTGGAGAAAAAATCCAATAATAATCGGACAGTATATCAGTCTCTCAATGATTACGAGATTTTCCAAAACTTATTGTTTTTCTCATTTTATGAGATCTTTGCCTATAATACAGTTTAGATTTGAAATTGATTTAAGAAAAACCTCAAAACTATCAATAAAATAAAAAGTGGCTTAAAATTGACGATTTCTTTCAAACAAACTAAATAAATAAAATGCTATAAATGTGTAAATTATGCAAAACATGAATAAAATTTAAATACCAAACAATAAACAAGCTAGCTGCGTGTTCAAACAAAAAAACACCCACATCGTTTTTTACAATTGTTTGTTGAGTTTGAAATGGGTTTTGCATTAATTGTTTTTATTTTTGCTAGAATTGAGCGAAATTTCACATTAATATAAATTAGAATTTATAGTAAATACGAAAACCGTTTCACACGAATGCACTTCAGGAGTAAAACTGTTTTTTAGCCAAAAGATGGTTTAGAGACGTATACCTGAAATTTAAACCAATATTTCGAGTAAAGCCTATAATAGTCTCAAAGTTTGCTTTTTTCAAATGAATTTTTTTCTACGAGGTTTGAAATTTTGTCGAAATTCGATTTCCTAAAGATCTTGGCCTTAAAAACAGCTTAAATCGACTGAAGAGGTGAAGCAAAAGATGAAGAAATAGTTTCGAAGCGTTTTACTAAAGAGAGCGGATTCTCTCAACAGAATTAATTCGTTCAATGATTTCCATTGGCTCTAAATTTTCATTCATTTCACTCATTTGAGTCATTAGGTGTTTCAGACTTATCTCTGATAAATGATTTGAGCGATGATTATGTCATTGATATACTGTTCAACATTCGTATCCATTCATTAAGAAAACTTCTGTTCAATTATTCTCTAAAGAATTGCTTATAAATTATAATTAACAATATCTTAATCCCAGTTCTAACTAATAATCTAATGACTAATTCTCTAAAGAATAAAAGAATAGAAAATTCTCATAAGAAATAAAATAAAAAATTGATTGTTAAAAATGAGACAATTTGTGATAAATTTTTAAGATTCTTAATTGAAATTAGGGTTAAATTTTGACATTAAATTCTTCTGTTTTAGCTAAAATAATTATAAAATAATTTACTATTTAAACTTAAACTAATTGTTTTAAAATTAAAAAAAACAAAAATATTTTACTCATTAATAGTATTTATTTAGAATTTAAATTGTTTGTTAAACTCTTTTAGTAACTATTAATGGCTTTAAATTATTATTAGTTAGTAATACTTAGTATTAATATTAGTTTTTAAAATATAAAACTTTAATTATGACTCAGGTTTAAATATTATTGGTATATAAGTAAAAGTTATTAATCAGAATTAGCCAAAGTTAGCTAAAAAAGTAAATAACAACTAACAATGAATGTCCGTTACTCGCTGACGGCTTTAATGAAAATGTATAGACCTGTTAAATGTTTAGATTTTGCGCTCTAAATTTTAATTGAAAGTTGTACTAGGTGTAAGAACTGGGCTATATAATACAGTAGTGCAATGAGCTGATTCAAAAATTTGATTACTATTTTTTCATTTTTAAACTTATATTAATTGCATAAAAGGAATAACTGCAGTGTCCTATTCGGTCAGCATTAGAACATTGCAGATACACTGTTTTTGTTTGTTTAATAAATAGCTTTATGTCAATAAACATTTCTTAAACTCTAAAACATATCGCAACTAAAACTTTAACTAAACTTTACTAAATTAATAAATATATAAACTTTTTATTACTATTTATTGCCAGTAAGTTATACAAATGAGTCTGGGGTCGACGATATTTTTGGACTACCAAAAAGATTTTATGATATTTGGATGTTTGGATGTATCATCAAAAAGTAAAATAGGAATGTCTGATGAACTAGGGGGGTTATTACAGAGGGGGCGAGGCCAGGTGGCAAAAACTAAAAAAATTTTAAAAATTTATATTTCGAAAACTACAATAGCTACATCAACTAAACCTTCACCAAAATACCCCTTCTGGCCCCCCTCATTGTATAACTCACTGGCCACTCGCCTGAACACTGGTTTTATAAGACATAGATGTTTTGAATAAATAATAGCTTCAAACACGTAGTCAAAAGCAATTTATAAGATTACAAACAACGTCTGTATAAATTGGTACGCGTACCAGTTTTTAACAGGTCTAAAAATGTAAAACTATATTTCAAACATTTGAAAAAAAATAAAGAATGACTAATAAACAAATCAGCAGGAAAGTATTTTAACAATTGCACCCGCGGCGAAAACCAACATAGTCAATCTTTAGTTTGTTTAAATGTTTTAAATTTGGTAAAGATTTTTTTTACTGTAGCAAACAAATAAAAAAACACTCACTGTAAAAATAAAATAATAAAATATAGTTGAGAGAAAATGGCAAATATTTTTTATCAATATGTATTTTAATTTATTTAACTAAACTTAAAACTAACTCAGGTAAATTATAGTTAATTTAACTAAATTTAAAAATTTTGTATTAATTTTGGACAAAAAATACCAAAATATTTGTTTGCTTTGATAAATTTAATTTAAAGACTAGCTATCAATATTTTCCGAATTAATACTTAGATATTTGTTAACTTTTCAAAGATAAGTATAAACCCTCTTGGCAAAACTAGCTTTTAATTATGTTTATTTTATTATTCTATTAAAATACTAATTATATTAAGAATAACAAATTGAAAATATATTCTTTTTAATTCTGTAATCCGTTATTTTTAAGTAAACTATATTAAGAAGAAAAAAAATAATATAAAACTTAATTTTATTTGCCTGACGACGAGCGCTGCAAAGTTGTGCCATTCATTAGTTCATCTCCAGCTAAGATAATATCACAAAATTCATTGGCAATCAGTTCTGCAATAAAATGTTAATTAAGTGCTATTTAGAAACGAAGCAAATATATTAATATCTCCAGAGGTTTACAGACAATAATCAAAAGACCGACAAAAGTCACCATGTGCCTAATAGACTAGGCTTAGACATTCTGAGTGATTACAAAAAAGTATCATTATGCCAAAGTTAGCCAAAAGGGGTTATTTTGAAAATTTGACAAACAACTTCTCACTCTAAGTTTTGAGCAAGAAGCTAGATACCCCCTATTCCTTTTTCTGTGATTTGTCAAATGTTTTAATTGTTTTATCTTTAAAATAATTTTTTTTCTCTAACTTGGAGATAAATCCCGTTTAAATCTAATTAAATTCAGTTAAATTTGGTTAACTGCAAAAACAATTGGGAAAATGTTTATTATTTTACCCCTGGCTAAATCCTGAATAGGCCTACCTTGGCTATCCCTGCATTATATATTTTGACGGTTTGTTTAGTAAAGCTAATTTTATTATTAATTTTGTGTAAATGTTTTCATATATCAAACAAACAGTTATATTGTATACATTACTAATAATAAAAATATTGATATTTGTGTTTAGATTCACTTGAAGGGCCGCACGAAAGGCGTTTACTCAGAGATCTTTTCGCTGACTATCAAGTTCTGGAGAGACCGGTTGCTAATGAATCCGAACCAATACTTGTTAGCTTTGGTCTTACATTGCAGCAGATAATAGATGTGGTATGTCTTCCATCCATTAAAACTCTAATTAATAACAGTCACTAACAATCATTGCGTACTTTCATTATTATAAAATTTATTTTCTCTAATCTTATGAAAAAATATTGTCGTCCTTTTCTTATAAATCAAATCATTTTGTTTTGTAAAATAAACACAAAATATAAAATCAATAATAGATTAATAGAAAACAAAGCGAATGGAAAGGATGTGCAAACAATAGCCTAAAGAATAGCAATATATTGATAGTAAAAATGGTCTAACCGTTAGATTATTAATCTATTCAATAACTACTCTTATATATAAACATTATATTAATCAGAGATTTAGAAAAGAGGAATCAAACAAAAATTTTTTAATTTTAAAAATTAATATTTATTCTCTCTAAAATTTGGTTTGCAAAAATTACCCTTTCTATATTTTGCCAATATTCAAATACTAATTTTAATTTTTTTTGTTGTAGCTAAAATTTAAAATTAAACTAAATTTATTGAAAATTAATTATTTTTTATTAAATAGCAAACATAATTATGTAATTTTAAAGATATTTTAAGCGTTTAAAAAATTCTTTCCTAATTCCCTTTAGGATTTAGTCAATGTTTTTAAAAATTCGTCCCCTACCCCCTTCCCCTGAATTTTCCAACTTTATAAATCTTTGATATTAATGTTTATTAAAATTTATTTTTACGCTATAAATGAATATAGTTTTAAAATTTTAATTAATTTTAAATTAATGGTTTATTTTTCAAAACTTAATTCTAAAGAGTAGAACCAAATTATAATAATATTTTTTTCGTAAGCATATCATATAATTTGTATCATTTATAACAAATAACTTTTTGTTTGATATAATGTGTGACAAATGAATGCTCGAGAGAATGGTTCGATAGTATAATAATAAGAATACAGTATTTACTCGATTCGTGTATAACAAGTATTTCATGACTTTTATCATCAATTTTGATCAGTTTTTCGTTCAGATCGTTAACGCATTTCTGGGAAACAATTATTAATATTTGCAATTCCGATGCAACACCTGTACAACCGAACAATGGTTGGGTTGGTTGGGTTGGCAGAGATCTATTTTGGCTGAAGTAGATTATTAATAATTTTTGTTAGAATATTGGAATAGGTTTTTATGTTTGATTCGATTTGACCAAACATTTCAAGTATACGAAAGACATATACAGTACGTATTCACGAGTTTGCGATTTCAAAGAGCGTTCAGAAGTGTTCACTTGAGCTAAACTACAGAATATACTGTATTTGAGTAAAAAAAGGCTATGATATGCGCCTAATATAACGTAAATTCAGTGTAAATAAGTTTCACTGCAATACTTCTTTGCTATACTTCTTTGCAATACTCTTTTGCATTATTGATTGCATAAGTAATGAGTATTTGAGGCAAAAAAAACTCAGATATTTCAAATATCAAACAGACTTTTCTACAGACTTCCCAACCTCTGACATATTCGACACTCTTGTGTCTTTATAAGAGTAGAAAAAGGATATTATCAGAAAAGTCGCAAAAAACATAAAAGATAATGAATTTATATATATAAAACTTTTTGTGTGTAAACTAAATGTCAATTAACCCTAATTTTTATGTTTCATATAAATAACAAAATTAAAAAAATAAAGATTAATTTAAGTTGAATGTAAAAAAAATTAATTAATTATATTATTCAATTTGTTAAATTATTAAGTCTTAGAAATCAGTTAATTTACTTGACAAAATTAATTTTAAATGTTTGTTAGGTTAGATAAATTTGGAAAACTTTAATCTAAAGTTTTATATTATTTTATAAACTAAAAATTAAAAAAAATTAATTAAACAAATTAACTAAACAATTAATACGTGTGCAGCAATAAAGCCATATATAAAGGAATCAATTACGGCACTTTTTAGGTTTATTATTAAAATTTGGCATATTTAATAATAATAAATAATATATTTAATCAGATTTATACATTCTTTTATTTACAATCTAAAAATCAGTTCTAATTATTCTTGCAAATTTTATTTGCAAAAACAATATTTATGCAAGCATGTCCAATTATCTCAATTTATGCCATGCACATTTATGTCGAATGCGTAAGCCTTCTGAAGTGGGCATTAATTAGAATATTCTAACATTGCATTGATTTACACAAAAACTTATTTATATAATGCAAACACAAGTCTATCTATTAGTTTGGCTAATATTTAATTTGAATTCCAAACTTTGTGAGCAATCAGCGAAAGATCGATTTGAAAATCGAGACTTCGGTCTCACTTGAGAATTGCAAACTTTATTTGTAAAGAGCTCTTCAAATCTGAAATTTTAAATTTAAATAAATTGAATTTTGAAAAAATGTACAATCTACAAATATATCTTCCATTGATTTGAAATAAAATTTAAATTTAGTAAAAGTTTGATAGGTGTTATTTAAAAATCTTTTTTGAAACTGAGTTATATTTTTAAAATATAATTTTATCTTAAATTAAATAGTTTAAATTTTTATAAACAATATATGTAAATAAAATTCTAAATTTATAATTTTTATAAAGTATTATATTTGATCTAAAAAGCCTTATTTTACAGACGTATTAATTTAATAGAATAAAATATAACAAAAATAATATTAATACTTCTAAACAAATTAAAATTAAAATAAACAAACAGTAAAAAATCTGTTTACAGCTAAAAATCTATTTATATTTAAATAATCACCTTGTTTGCTTTATGGGAATTGATTTTTAATTCAAATTGAATTTAAAGAATTTTATAAAACTAAATATTTTCTAACAATTGTAATATTCAAATATTTAAATCCACAAAATTGTCGCAAATATTAGATATTTTTTGACATTCAAATAAATTTGTTGAAAACTAAATCTTATTCTTTTTAAGTCTTAAACGTTTTTATAAATTTTGCGTTTTTTGATTTAAGTCAACGAAAAATAACTTAAAAATAATAAAAACGGCAAAAGTTTTGCTTAAATTAAACTAAAGTAAGAGTCAAACAAATAGAAAAATTGAATTATTTATAGAAAACTGGTTATGATTGTGCTTTAAGCCAACATCCGAATCTATAACGAGTGGAATATGAATTTGCTTTCGAGTATTTCAATTGTATTGAAACATATATTAAAATTTGTGTCAAACTCTCAATAATTATCTTATAAAAACCGAACAACTGAAGCAAATTTAACTATAATTTAAAAACTCCTGCCTTAAGCGTATTTTGCTATAATTTTGGCTAAATTTTGCAATTTATAAGTATGTAACTTAATTTTGGCATATTTTTAATATGAAATAATTATAAAATTGCTAAATTGAAGTAAATATATATAATTAATTTCAGAAATTTATTCATAAATTTATTTTGCATTTAAAAAATTAATTTAAGCAATTTAATATTTGTAAGTTGATAAAATTAAATTTACATAAATAGTAATATCTTAGATAACAGATGAATAAGAGCTAACTGTAGAACCAAATGATGCAAATTTTGATTTAATTATTTGTATTCTGTTTGCAGCACACAATCGCTCAAATAGAATACAAAAGCAGTTTATTTAAACAAGCTAATATATCAAGACTAAATTTATGATAAATTTGGAGATGTTTCACTAAATTGCCAAGAATTCTGCTATAATAACATAAATCATAAAATTACTCATAATATCTACGCATGTGTTGGCTTTACTCTTAAATTGATAATATTTTTAAAAGTTTTTTTTAATTAAATATACTTAAAAATTAATATAATTAAGCAAGCTTATAAAACAATGTTAATCAATTAATTTAATAACTAATTTACTACAAAAAGTAAAAGTAAAATTAAATTATATTAATTCAATTAATGTTAAATATATTTTTGTTAAATGTTAAATGAACCTGGAAAAAAACTAATTTAAAAAATACTTTCAAAAAATTTAACAAAAAAAATTAAAATTAAAAAATTAATTAACTATAAAATAATAAACTAAAAATTGCAAAATAATGTGTTTCACTAATTACAGATTTTTCAAAGATAAGATAATAATTACATTTTATATTCATTAAGAAATTCAAAATTAATAATAATAACAAAAAGTTTTAATGTGTTTAATAAGTCTGAAAAGTAGATCTTTTTTTAGGAGAAATAAATGGAAATATTTATAATATAAACACTTCCTTATCATCATATGTAGGACGAAAAGAATCAAATACTTCTGACAAACGTTTGGTTGAACTTGGTAAGTATCTTAATTTATTCACAAAAGCAAAACTCGAAATTAAGACTTGAATTAAGAAAAAACAAAATAATTTGTGAATATTTGCTGAGCGAACAAAAAGTGTGAAATTTAACCAAATTTAACGAAAGCTAACGAAATGTACTGACAATTAGTTGGAATCGCATGAACTGTAATTCATTCAAACTTTTTATGGCTGTTAGAAAAACTCATATTTTATGAAAGTACGTGATGTCTGTTTCCACTCAATTCTATCTCTCTGTCGATTCATTCTTTTTAATTACGTTTTCTAATTCTGAAAGTTTTGTCACTCAATGTCTTTTGTCTTATTCCCGACTCGTTTCCCGACTCTAAAAACTATTCAGGATGAAAAAAATCAGCAGTTAGTTACAAATACTTGGCTAAAGCTGGTAAGTTAGGCATTACTCTAAACTAATTAACTAAATCTTTGCTTTTTAACTAAACATTATTTATATTCAGAATAACTTTATTTGACTAAACGTATCACAAAAAATAAGATTGAATTTTATGTCTAATTTGTTTAACAAAAACAAATTTAATTTTAAGAATAATCTAAAAAATTTCTTAAACCTACAAATAATATACGAAAAGCATTTGAACAATAAAAGAGTATAAGATTAATAAGTTTGTGTCGAATGCCATACGCTTTCTAAACCATATGTTATTATCTCAAATCCAAAATTTAATTTCCTTTTTCTATAAATATATTTAATTTTGATTTTCTGCACAGTTTTGGTTTTTTTTGTGAACTAACATTTCTTTTGATGTTTTGGAATATTCTCAATATTTGTCTCAATGTTCTCTATTTCTCAATATTATTGGCATTTTGTCGAAAGAGATGAACATTTTAGCCCTGTATGGTATGGTATGGTATAGTATGGCATGAAAATCAAAATCCAGTGTCACTGGCATTGCATTACTATTGAATGTTTTCTACAGATGTTGTGTTATGTCTGTCTATTAATCCCTAATCTAGAGTTGTCAGGCCTGGCATCTGAGCCATAAACCTGACGCTCCCAACACTCTCTCAGTGTTAAACATATCACCCCTTTATGTGGTTATGTTTTTTCCCATTTCTTACTTCTTTATACTTTACTCTCGACTTAATTCGTCAAAACGTAGAATAAGTGCAAAATTGATGTGAAATGCAGTAAATGTTAGACTTTCTAAAGGCTCGACAGAATTGTATAATTGAATAAATAAGGACTAAAGAGGAATCGGCGCAACGTATTCAACATTAATCGCATTTTACAATCTTTTTGTTTTTTAAAATTTATTTTTCAAACATTTCCCTTAATTTAGTGTTTTGTTTAAAAATTAGAATCTGTACTAAAAATTGTGACAATAGAACAGAGTTGGGCCACATCTCCACAATTATATTCCTAAATTCAATTGACAATTAGATCAAATTAAAGTTTAAAAATAAATAAAACTTAAACAACACTCCAGAGACTCAACTGACTAACTGTGCGATACCAGTGATTGTCTGGAATTTGTTGGCCAAACACAAAACGCATTTTAATTATACGATTTGTGCAAAAATGGAAAACTCAGTCAAACGAATTGATAAGAAGTTAAATACGAGATTTGAACTGAATTTAATTCTTATATTTTAGATAACAAATAACGCTTCGAATGACAATTCGTTTGGTTTGGATGAGGGCTTTAAATATATTAAATAAATACGATTTTTACAAACTCTTGCCTTTCGATTGTACTCTCACTTTGAGTATCATTAGTCGTAAACATTATTTAATAACATTTTTGAATTATACTAAAAAGAAATTCTTGATTCATATAATATAATAAATATTTAAGTTATGGTTTTGAGAATGTTTTGAATAAATATTCAATAGCCTTATTGTATGCCATTGTTCGGTATCTAAAAAGCAAAATAAAAGCCTAAAATAATTTATCAAAAGGAGTCGTTCTATTCGTCGCCTATCATATCGTTTACCTTTCGGTTCGTTTTTGCAGATAATGTAAGAAATAGAAGAATATAAGGCATCAAATGAGAGCATAATATTTTAGTTATAGAAATTCCTTTCAGATATCTTAATAGTAAAAATATATAAAGATTTATAAGACTTAGTTATATGAGAAAGAATGGGATTTGTTATAAATCATGTATTCAAAGCCAGTGTATAAAGTATGGTATGCATAGACATAGAGAGAGCTAGAGTTCAAATGCTAAAGGCTTTCAGTTTTTCTCAATTCTGTATATATTTTATCGTATGATATGATATATGAATACAATTTCACGCAGTTCTGGCTTTTATATACAAAAATAATAATATCGGACTCGCATTGTCTGAACGCATCCAAGTAATAGATCACTGTTTAGTCCAACTCTTAATTTATGGCTTTTTGTGCTTAGGTTTTGAAGAATTGTTTCTTTAGTGGTTAGGAAATACATCAAATTTAAAACGTATTACAGTAAATGATTTTGTCTTATATAGCAATATAAATGTTTAGAAAACATGCTATTAAATAATTAAACATGCTATTAAATTTTCTAGAAAAGTTTAAGTTATATAATTATTTTAAAAAATTAATTTTATATTTTACTAAACATTATAATCATTACTAAAATATAAAAGTAATCTTAAATTTCTAGCAAAAGATGAGATTTTATTTTTGAGATATTGCATATCATTAGAGAAGAAATTTTTATTTAGAAATTGTTTCAGTTTTTATCGACTGGTTTGAGGAGAACTAAAGAAATAAATATTTTTCAATCGATGTTCGACTCGACTATAACTAAAAACAGTCACAAAACGAAATTCACAAATAATACGCAAAACAATATAAAAAAATGGACACAAAATATAACTAAACTAATGGTCTATTTCTTGTAGTTTTCTATAATTTTTTATTTATTTATCCAAAACTACATTTAGTTCTATTCTGACCCTAAATAATGAAATTATTTCGGAAATATTTTCCTCGATTTAGAATTTATTTATTCATTTATCAAATTCTGTCTTAAACTGAAAAAAATGATTCAAACAATAAAATTTGAACTATTACTCCATTACTTCTTATTTTGCCAAAGTATTAATATTATATCGAATAAATAGATCAATTGATCTAGCTACAGCCGTGCAAAACGCATTATGCCGCACATGCACTTTTGTATTATATCACTTAAGCTATATATTTGCTCGATCACAATTAATATAAAAAGATTTATTATGCAAACAATATGCAAACAATTGTTTGCTAAACTAATAATATTTGTTTATTGAAATTTTAACCGGATAATAAATTTTAATAAATTTTTTATATGTAAATTATTGCTAATTAATTAATTTTATTAGTTTTAATATTTACTTTAGGACTTAAGTCAAGTAAAGAATTTATATAAATATTCAATAATAAATTAAATTAGAAAATATTTTTATGTAATAAAAACAACAGGCTGCATTTTCAATAGCAAAGTATGATATTGATCATGTTGAAAGTCCACTCATATCTTAAACCTTAAACGGAGTTTAAGAATAGGAATATAATTATTAAAAAAAAGAATTTTTTAAATAATTAAAAATGTTGTCAGATTTGTTATTATTAACTTGATTATTACTCCCACCCACATTTAATTTTTTTTATCTAATAGCTAAAGCATAAATTTATTTTATTTATATTTAATTTATATAGTTTTATAACCCCAATTAAATAAGCTTGTAGCAAAATTTCTGCAATTTAGTATACAACAGAATTAACTATTTTAATATAATTTTTATAAAATTATTAAATATATTAACATTCACTTGATCAAGATGTTTTTTATATAAGTCACTTTTAAAAATATATTTTAACATGAACAGTATACGTCTTTGTAAATATTTTACATTGTAAGTATTAATATTAATACAAATTGTTTAACAATTTAAATTTATTAAAAATTTTAGGCGTGATGTTATTTAAAAACTTCTGCATGCAAAGTTAAAAAGTTTGTTAATTAAATTCCTAATATCGTCCGCTTAAGATTAAGGATATAAGTAGGCTTACTTTCCACACATTGCAAATGAAAATCTAACCTGTTGCCTTTACAGCATTATATGATAATAATTTTTTAATGTAATTTTTAGAATTTAAATTAAAGGACTTACGTAAAAGATTAGTTGAGTTTTATATAGTTAAATATTATTATATTAAAAAAGAAATTCTTATAATAATATTTACAAAATAACATGATAAAATTCTACAAAATAAGAAAATTTATTTTATGAGCTTATAAGAACTAAATAATATTGTTTGCTACATATTATTGTTTTGAAATTTCTTTACAAAATTTATTAAAACAAAATTATCTGTTTAAAATTTAAATATAATAAAATTTTATTTTAGTTTTTGTTTAAGTTTACGTTAAAAAATTAATTTTAAATATTTTTTTATTATTATATTAAACAAATAAATATTTAAAAATCGTTTAAAATATATTTTGTATATTTTATTAATAATCTCATAAATTCTGCAAATTTTCAGCATAAGTGATTTTAATTATAAATACAAAAATAATTAAAATTTAAATAAAATATTATATAAAAAAAGAAATTTAAACACTTAAAATTGCTTAAACATTCGTTCTTGCTACTAAACCCAAAAACTGCCATCATAAAAAATAGACACAGATATAGTCGGAATTGTAAAGGAGGGATCATCCAAAAATTCCCCTAGTTTTAAAATTTGGTATTTATCTCTTTTAACATTTATTCCCTCTAACACTATCCTCCTGGCTTTTGACTAAAATTTGGAATTTTTCATAAATTGTTGCTAAATCCGGTTTAAATTCAGTTAAATTAACTAAATCTATTTTAAATCGAGTTAAATTAGGTAAAATTTTATTATATACAGTAAGATCTGTATAATTTCACACTGTTGGGACCGAGGTTTATGTAATGTGAAATTATAAAATGTGAAATTAGACAAATAAAAAAATTATTTAAATGCAATGTTTTGTTATTAATAATATAACTAAAATTACTAATTTTTAATTTAAAATTAATTATATTTAGCAATTTTCATAACATTTTCCAACATTTTAAATTTATATTTCTGTTGTTTAATGTTTTATTATTTGATTAATTTTAAAATAATATGATTTGTGTTATACATTACAATTATTACAGTTAATTGATAATAAGAAGCATATTATTTTAGTTTAAAATTTAAATTTAACTTATATTTTTTAATTTGTTAATTAAAGATTACGCTTTTTACTATTATTTAATACTAATTTAATGTTTAGTTTGTTTTCCGGTTAGTTTACAAATTTTAACATGTTTATTTAGTTTTATTAATTTTAGTTTGCATAAAAAATTAATATATTTGCTAATTTAAACAAGATAAATCTTATGACATTTTAAATATAATGCTTATAATTAATTTTGTATTTAAATGTGAAATTATAAAACTGTAAATTAACTTGATTGTTTGGCTATTTATATGTGAAAGTGAAAATAAGCAAATGTGAAATTAATGCTATACTTTAACATAAGTCCCAAAATGGTTCTGATTATGTTTGTGAAATTAGACAAATTGTGAAATTAAGCAATGTGAAATTATACAGATCTTACTGTAATTGGTTTTTGGATTAACAAAAATATTAAGTGTAATGGTTTTATTTACACTATATATATAAATTGCTTTTGTAATTATAAACTGGAAAAAAGTTTATAAACAGTGATAACGAAAAAGTGGGTTTTCTGTTTAGTTGTAAATAGACAACATAGAAAATAATTTTATTGTCATATTATAAAACTAATTAATGAACAAATTTTTTATTGCCGTATTTTAAAATTAAAAAGTAATGGCCAGTGTTGTACTCATTTTATAGCTCAAAAAAGTCAATTACCATTTTATCTGTATCTGCTGCTGGTGTCATCAGGCGAATATTTGAGATATACTGTTTTTGTATGCTTAACAAATAATATAAAAGTTAACAAAAATTTTGATTTCTTATTCCATGCTCTTCTCTGATAATGGTACAAACTTAAGAGTTGAAAGTGTAAGCTAGATTTTTTAACTATTTATTGAACATTTAAAATTAATTTATATATATACAATCGTCGCCAAAATTAACTTTCAAGCCTAAACGCATTTTATTCAAATGTGCTTAGTCATATTAAATTAAATTTTTACAACTATAAAATGTTGGTAGGCGCAAAACATTAAAAGAAATTTTAAAAATTTTAACTTGATTTTTTTGACACGTTCAAATGTAAACAGACAAATTTACTATAGTCATAAAAAATTTAAAATATACCAATTGTTTAATGCAAAAATAATTAAATACGTTTAATTTTATTTTTTAAAATTTTGACATGGAGCAATTTTGTTCAGTACTACAAATCTATAAATGCAATATTTGTAACTCATACAAGTTGAACATTCTTGGTTGTTTTTAATTGAAATGTTTTTTATTATTATAACTTTGTACAGTAATATTAATGCTATTTATAATATAAAAATTTTAAAAAATATTTACCAGAAACATTTCAAAAATAAAAAACACATTTACTATGACAAAATGGAACAAAATTGTTATAAATTGCAATAAATTAATGTGAGTTACATTTAAGATAAAAAATATAAATAAAGTCACTTAAAATTTGTTTTTATTTTTAAAATGTTTCTGGTAAATATTTCTAAAATTTTTTATATTATAACTAGCATTAATATTCCAAAATTATAATAATAAAAAAATTTTCAAATAAAAACAACCAAGGATGTTCAACTTGTATGAGTTACAAATATTGCATTTATAGATTTGTAGCATTGAACAAAATTGCTCCATGTCAAAATTTTAAAAACTAAAATTACATGTATTTAATTATTTTATGCATTAAACAATTTGTATATTTTAAATTTTTTATAACCATGATAAATTTTTCTGTTTACACTTTAATGTATAAAAAACCAAGTCAAAATTGTTAAAATTCCTTTTAATGTTTTGTGCTTACCATCATTTCTTATATTTGCAAAGAGTCACGCATGCCAATGCAGATAATTTGTTTTGTATTAATATTTGTGAATGCCTATTTTTATATTAAATAAACTAAAAAAATTTTAATTAATTTTTGAGTTATCAGATTTTATTTATTTTTAATAAATTTTATAAATCATTACAGATTAATAAATAAATTTTTGAATTTCAAATAAAAAATTTTCAAATAAATTATTTTTATGCAAAATTCAAGTAATTTTCAGGTAAATTAAAAAGTTTATTTATTTTTACAATAAGAACTTTTTTACTATTACATTCTTTAGAGACAAAAATAGTGTCGGTTCGGGTTGTAGTTTTGTAAAAGTCAATTGCCAATTAAAATTTTAATTAATTTACAATTGAAAACATCGGATAGAGTTGGATCGGGTTGAGAAAAAGTAATCCGATTCTATTCTCTAACATTCATAGATTGAAAGCTTATAGCAACTTGGTTAAACAATTAATTGAATCATAGGAGATTGACAAAATCAGATCTATCTTTTGTATCAAATTAGCAATAAATCTATTTATAAGAAACATATTAATTGGTTTAGATCCTAATCAGAAGTCATATTAATAACAATAGACAAGAATTGACTTAAATAAGAAAATATTGATATAAAAACATTTATATATACAACATATAGAATTCAAATCAGTTTATTTAATATAAATCTAAAACAACGACAAAAGACAAAATTATAAATTTATTAAATAAGTATCAAATAAATTTAAAATTTAATAAAAATAATTTTTTTTGCAAAAAAAAATATATTTTTAATAAAATTTGTAAGCATAATTTTTGCAAATCATCTAATTTTGATTTATAATTATTTTGATTTATATAAATTGTAAACTAAATTCCAAACTTACAATGAGTGGGTGTTTATAGTTTACGAACTTAAGAAACATGATTATTGTTTTGGAACATTTGAAGCAATTACTGTAACAGTGACCCCTGAACACCCCCATTTGGCTATAGTTAGTTGACTATAAACCCGTAATAAGTTTATATTAAATCCGTAAACGATAAACACTCGTTGATGGTTAGTTTAAAATAACTTGCAAAAATTAATTTTTATTATTAAATTACAAACATTCTTGATTTCTGCTTGTTCATCTCAAGTTTATAAATAACAATGTTAAAATTTATCAGATATTGTTTGAAACTTAACCAAGATAAAAGCAATTTAAAGGTCTCAGAGCAAACCTTTGTGCATCAGTTGATAAAGATATGAATTTCATGTCTTGTATTCACTTTTCTTTAGCACTGATTGATCCAGACGTGAGTCGAATGCTTAAGAATAACAAAGTTTTGTCGTAACTCTAAATTGATTTCTCGTTAAGTCTATTGACCGCTCAGACAATCTATAGTTTAAACTTTGTTTAGATAATAAAACTTTATTTTTTGTAAACTTTAAATATTTAAGTTTTAACTTAAAGTAAAAATTTGAATTAAAAATACATTAGCTAATTATTAAGCGCTAGCAACATTAGATTTAACACAATTTATAAAATACTTAATTTATTTAAATTTTAATTTATCTTTATTTTAAAAAATAATTCAACTTGGCAAATATAAAAATACTCAAAAACAAAGTTTTATAAATGTCTGGATAACCCTGATAAATATTTAGACAACCCTTGAATTGTTGGTAATCTATATTTTATAAGCGTTGTATTGAGTACTGTTTTGCTGTATTGGCGTTACGGTCAGCCATTAAACTGTAATTTGGCCGCACTTTCACTACTTTATCCACGTTTTGCTCTTAGGGCTCAGTTTCCACTCCATTCTTCAATTACAAGAATGAAGTAGAAAATAGAACAAAAAGACATTATTTGAATCACTTGTATTAAATTAAAGAGTGAAACAAAATAACACAAATTTCATAATATTAATGAATTCTAATTTATAAAATGCAATAAACCAACAAAAATAGGATTTTTAAAATTAACTAATTTGTATCAAGCAAATTTATTATTATTAAATTGCTGATATAATATAAATTAAGAAAAATTAATTTTATAAAATTATTTACTATGTTAATTTTGCATTTATCATATTTAATTTTTTTACTAGGTTATATTATTAGAAACATAATTAGAATTTTTGCTTGATTGTTTTTGACAGTTTGATATGAGCAACAAATAGCTAAAACAAGATTTGAATTTAATACTTATTATTTTTATTATTTGAAAATGTATAAATAAGAAATAAAGTTATAAATTATTATTTTGGATAATCCGCTTATATTTTTGGTAAATCTATAATATGTCAAAAAAGCAATCAAATGTACAAAACTTTTATCAATAATCTAAAGCTTTAACATAATCGATGTAAAATGTATTTAATATAACTGTAACACAACCAATTTAATCTGGTTTAAGTTTTAAAATATATATTTATCTTGTATTTGGGTCATGTTAAATTTTATATGTTTGTAATAAAATTTTTGACATTTGTCAACTAAAATCAATTTTTGGAAAACAAATTAATTAATATTTATTTTATTTTTTATAGCTACTAGTTTACAAAGTTAGTTTAATTTTGAAATTATTTTTAATATCTTTGCTATTAAAGCAGATTTTTTACTTTTTTAAGTTAATTTTGATATCAAGAGCAAAAATAGCATGGTAAGTTAGCAGACCAAATTAGTGTCAATTTAAGATGCAATCAAAAACGTTAATATCAAACATACGTCGAGTAGAGACCAAAAAACTAAAAGCATTTTATTGATTGTCTGATTGGACGGAAAGCATCGGCAATGAGTCAAATAGAGAGAAGAAATATTGAAAAAATGTTGAATTCATTAGCATTGGCTCACAAGCTGTGGCCGCAAACACAGCACATATTCAATATATCGGCGCAAAGATGACAGGCCTTCAAGATATGAGTGAAAGAGAGGCCAAATATATTAGCAGAAAGTGATATAAGAAATCATGAGCTCTGGTATAGCTCTTAATGTGTTCGACGACCAGAATATTCACTTTCACTATCATCTGCTCTCTCTCCCTCCCTCCCTCCCTCTCTCTCTCTCTCTCTCTCTCTCTCTCTCTCTCTC
>JAQFXP010000389.1:0-31822 GCA_034693685.1 Belba bartosi | reverse complement strand
TGCTCTCTCTCTCTCTCCTGCTCTCTCTCTCTCTCTCCTGCTCTCTCCTGCTCTCTCCTGCTCTCTCCTGCTCTCTCTCTCTCTCTCTCCTGCTCTCTCCTGCTCTCTCTCTCTCTCTCTCTCTCCTGCTCTCTCAAAATTTTTGTTTTAACTGTCGCTTAGAGTCAATATTTGTTAATTAATTTTAATTACAAATAAACAAAAATTGAGAGCAATATACAAAAAACACTAAATGTTGTGAAATTAGGTTTAATTTAATTTTTGTTTTGTATAAACTCTTGATTTAAAATTGAAATTGTTTTTTATCAATGAATGTATGGGTGAATCAATGATAAACTTTTGCTTTCGATTCCCTCTGGCAGTTGAAATCGAAACACAAATCAATTGAATTGTTAATTAAAAAAATTGAAATTAACTTTAATTTTCTCGTTTTATGAGAAATGTCTCAATGTTTGACTTCAATCATAATTAAAGTAATGATATAATCAAAACAAAACAAATAACCCAATCCTATCGGGCATTAAATTTCATTTATTTGTTAATCATTTGAAATAATTACAAAACATATTATAAAAAAAATTTTAAACTTTTCCTTCAAATCATTATACGAAAGAAGATTTACAAAAAAAAATATTTCGATAATTAAATGCAATATAAATTAAATCAATAGTTGCGCTAAAATTGTGACATAAGCTATAGCCAAAGGTATTTAATACCGGATTTTTGGCATAATTTGCTAATTCGAATTTTAATATTTATTTCAACTACTTGATTTTCATATGACCACAAGCGTCTACGTAATTTATCATGTTAAGGGAACTAGAAAAACGTTACTGTTTCATTTTTACGTTGTGGCCAATGAATATGTGTTAATTCACACAATTTTCTTAGATATTAATGTTATTAAGTTTGCTATTTATCAGTAATTAGAAGCGAAATAAACTTTTTACTACTTTTTTTCTCCATTCCTTTAATTGCATTTCCGTGTATTAGTCGACATAAAACTCTAGACATTCGTTGCTCTCATTTAGTATTTTTGTTATATATCTGTTTTAGAATACGTTTTTTGCTTTTTATGTCAAATAATGATTTTCTAAATCCGTAACTAATGTGGATATATAGATGACATCAAAATTATTTCTTAAAATAAATTATAATTTTTTAAGTTTAAACTTATTTTAATAAAATATCTATTTATCGCTTAAGTGTATATAAATACCTGTTTATGCAATTGTATTTTAGACTAGCTACTTCATCATGTTAATTAGTGGACCAAGTTAGTTTCAAAAAACTTATCCAACAATATAGAAATTCTATGATATATTTGATGCATAAATAATGATATTATTTAAGTATTTTTATAACATTAATAGAAATGCAAATTCTGAAGAAAATATTGCGAAAGCATTTCGTGAGAGAGAAATGCCGTTAAATCTCAATAGACTTAAACATCGAAATTGAATTAAGTGGTAAATTGCAGCTAATCTTAATATAATAAACATTTAATAATAAACACAACTTGTTTGTTGTAAGTCTGAAATTGTGACAATAAAATAAACAATTTATGTGTTTTGAAACCTTTTAAACCTTAAAAACGTATAAATAATTTATTCGTTTCTTATATGAAAAATGTCAAAACCATTTGTTGCTATAATTGACGCCAAAATAAGGTGAATAAACAAATTAAAAAGTTAATTTCTCGCTAGTTTTAGAGCTTTTTATTGAATTCCAAGCTAGCATTTACATTTATAATCAGCTTGGTCATTGAATTCCAGCAATTTATAGATAGGCGACAGTTTTAATTACATCAAAATTATATTCAAATTAGAGTCAAAGCTATTGAGATATTTATCATTAAAATTATTATCTTAAGTGAATCCTTGAGATTATGAAATAAAAAATTTGTTTCTCTTTTTTCCAACAAAAATAAAGTTAAAATTGAAATTTAATTTAATTCACTTCTCGTTTTGCAGCCATAATATGTAAAAAAGTATTTGAAATAAGATTTCAAATCAAAAATATCTGTCAAACAATTTATAGATAAAATGTTACGAAAAAAGTTTAAATGCATTTTAAAAATCAAATCGTTTTTTGTTTGAAACAAATGAGGAAATTATGCTTTGAGTCAAATCAGAAATTAAAAGCACATTTATAATGAATAGCAAGATAAAATTGTGTTTTATATTAACAAATACTTGACGTCCTTCTCAAGGCAATCGATTATAACATTCTTAGGCAATAATATTCGACTATAATTACTCGACTGATAGATAAGTTTGTAATGTCTTCAGAAATTATAAACAAAATAATTGCTAAACAAATAGAAAATTTAAATGATTTTTCTGATTGAAAGAAAATTTGAATTTTTTTAGATTAGAATCTCTATTCACTATATGTGCCGTAAGAGTGAATTAAACAAATTTCTCATTTGTTTTGTATTTACGAATATATCTAAAAACTTTGAAACTTATCGCTCGCTTCTCATCATAACTCATATTGCAATCAAAATATGTTTTATTTTTACGAAAAAATATTTTGAATTTATGTCTTTTTTTCTTATTTACTTAATTTACATAACAATAAAATAAATTAATTTTGCAATTAATTGAATTTCATTAATTTTATTAAATTTCTAATTAATTTTACGATAGAATACGTTTCAAACAGTAATGTATATTCAGATTGCAATTTGTTTTAAGAAATTTTTATTATTATTTTTATTCAATTGTTATTCTAATGGAGAAATTTTATGACACACTTTCAGTACTTTATCAAATAGTTTATTATAAATATAAAATTTTTTTATACTAACAACAAATGTTTGGGCAATGTCTGCAGACAACAACACATCCATATATCTCAACAAAATAACTGTACTTGCTGATTTTTTTATCTAGTTTTGGAGTACAAGGCTTTTTGTCTATTCTGTCAATTAGTTTCAATTTAAATATAAAAATTTTTGACTCATTTCTGCATAATTTGAATACGACTTCACTTTAAATAATAGAAAAAATTCATAATTTTTTTGCTATTTGTTTAGCAATTTGTGGGCGAATTTCGTATTTTTGGAAATACACTTCAGAAATAGAGGTTAACTGACATAACATAACCATTTGATTTGATATTTTGAATTAAACTTATTATTAAAGCTTAGGATTTAAGTCAAAACAGAATTTGTTTTAATTTTTTATTAAATTTTAAACAAACGTATGAATCAGTTATAGAGAAAAAAAGGCTTTTCGTCATATATTCCTAATTGGAAACAATATGTCAGTATCTTATATATTATATCAAGCTTGTTTGGTTAACACCCTTTTTCTATTTAAAAAATTTCAACTTTGTTATATTTATAGGTAAAGCAAACATTAAAATTCAAACCATTTATTAATTCAAACAAACATTCAAACCATTAAAAACAGTTAAAATTTGATTTGAATTAGAATTGATTGTTAGTAAAGGTTTTTAAAGTAATCTCAAAATTAAATTAATGCAAAAACTAATCATCAGATTTGTCATTCAATTGAGGATTTGGTAATTGCATTGAATTTTAGTTTTTGGTCTTTTTTAAGTGGCCTTACATTTCATGTTATGTTTTAATTAAATGTATGAAATACTGAAAATTGTTTTTTATAGTTTAGGGAATTTGTTAGTATTAGTCGGGTGTGTCCGCCAAACGGCAATCTAAGTGCGTGTTCGAGCGCACAGGTATTCCATATCTTTATATTAATACCCATTTTAAGGCTTATGTAGTTTTATGTAGTTTTTCCATTCTCTGAGATCAGGAAATCCGAAACTTTTAATCCGAATGTTTGCGATAATGATGAGTGAAGTTGTTGTGTGAGAGAAGTCTCGAGAAGTGAAAGTCGAGATTATTATAGTCTTTGAGAAATGTATTTAATCACAACTTAAGTGTTTATTATATGAATTGAAGTTTTGGTTTCAATGAACTGTTGAAAGAAATTGTCTGTTCTTTTTCTCCCGGCTCTCTCGGGAAACTATTTTGTTTGTATTTTGTATTTTTATTAAATTGTATTTAAATTTTAGAAATTTTTGTAAAACTTTTTTTTTATATAATTATTTTATAATTTTCTTTAAAGATAAGAAATTTGAGAAATAATAATAATAATAATAACAAACAATCTCTTCCTTAAACCAAATATTTATTTTGAAGTTTTGTTGTTTAAACACAAATCCGACACAAATTCCGAAACAGAATTTTTCGGCAAAAAATTCTTTGCATTTGTTAACAAATATTCAATTGAAAAGTCAAATATGTTTTTGAATATTAAGTAAACTAAGCGTTAGTTTACTTAATCGAAACACATTTATCACTACTTTTTTGCTCTTTTTTTCAATAGACGTAACGAATAAATCATTTTCTGATTGAGATTCTTATCAATGTATTTGGAATACTTGTAATACATGTAATAGATTTTAATTTCAATTAATAATCTGAGCTAGCAAAAAATAAGAACTAGTTGATTTTTTCATAGCTAACAAAATTCTGTTCAAATTAGTGCCACTTTTCTACTACTATTTGACTGACGTTTTCAGTTAGTTTACGACTAAAATATATTAAAGTTTTTATTGAAAAAAAGTTTTTCTAATTAGTGTCTAAAGTGTTAAAAAAGAAATAATTTTTTGCAATTTTTGATTTATGTTTCGACAATAGATCTAATGATTAATAGTTATACTGATGAGTGAAATAGAGACTCGACTCTCACTTCCTTAGGAATGATAACTCAATTATAGCGTTTAGTTACAAAATCGATGTGAATTGGGTTATGACGAGTGGTTTTTCAGTAGTTATTTGATTTGTTTTTCACTTTCCATTATATAAATCTAAAATTATTTCAGCATTTTTTAATTATTTTACACTTTTAGCTAGTTGAAAAACTTCTAGTCTTTTGTATTTATCTAACTTGCTTTCAATTGCTAACTTGTTGATTATATTTATTTATTTTTATTTATTTTTATTTTTTATGTTTGTAATTAGTTTTTAGAAATAATGTGTGGATTAAAAATAATTTCTAAAGAATTTCTATTATATTTTTACTATTTATTTGTTTAATTGAAAATTATTACCAAAAATATCCTATGCTATTATTTTTACACAATTATTTTATCTTGTGCCAATTTAGCTATTTTATTGCACTCTATAATTTTGTACATGTATATATATTAAAAACATATATTATTAGTTAATTTATTATTTGTTTTATTTGATTGTAAATCTCGTTTGAAATATGTGTCGAAAAAGATTTTTTAGTCTATAGTAACAGGAATTTTGTTTTCGAAAAATGAATTTTTGAATTCAGATCAAAATTTTCTTTTTATATACGAATTAAATAAATTTGATTTAATTTTTGAAGAGAAAAAAGTTCAGAAATTTTAGCAAAATATTTGAAATACATTAAAAGAGAAAAAAAATATTTGATTCAATTAATCAAAGCTTAAAACTTAATTCAAGTGATCAGTGAATAAATTATTAACAATAACAATTACCAAATTTATCTTGCTAACGATTTAATAGAATTGATTATTATTTTGATAAAACTTGAAAGAGTAAAAAATATTTATGTTAATTTTAGCCTTCATTGGGGTTGTAAAGGGGTTTTTGGTGTAGCGTTTATACAAGCTAAAATAAAATTGAAGTTTTTATGATAGATTGGCATGGTAAGAATAAAGACAATTTCTAAATATATAGTTTTAAGACAGAAAATTAAACAGTCAAATAGCAAGCACGTTTTCGATCAATCATATTTAAATATATATTAATTAGATTGATAATATAAAAATTGTATATAAATTACCAGTAAAGTACTTGACATTTGTCCCAACATGTACTATTTATAGTTTGCTGTTTGTTATTTGCTAAGTTTGTTTCTAGTTGGCTTTAAATAAACTCACCGTGTTAATTTACTATAAAAATAACTTTAATTTTATTACATTTTTAAAAACATAGCTAAAAACCCTTTTTAACACCCGCTTACGGATAAAACAAAAATATTCTTTACATCTTTCAACTGTTAAAAATAAAAATTAAATTAACTCTTAAAACCCTAAGCAAGATAAGTATTCTAATTGTAAGAAAAAATGCAATTAATTAATTAAATATTGAGAAAAAATATTATTTTTACTTATTTTGTTTAGCATTTATAAAAATGATATTTAATTCGTTTAAAAGTATTTTTAAAATATCAAATCGATATTAACCTTAGATTTCAAGGAAATTATATTCATAATTAAAATAATACTTTATTAAGAATAAAGTGAAAAAAAAGTTGAATTAATTGTTGATTTTTGTAATAAAATTTTTTATTAATAAATTACATACAATGATGAGATTATAGTTTGGTAATAATTTGCATGATACAAAATCCTGTTTTTTTCTTTTCTATTATAGTAATTATTTTTATTAAATGTTTTGTTTAATAGTTTACATTAAACTCTATTTATGTACAAAACTCCCGGTTTTTCTGTCCGACTATTAATTGTTTTGGGATTTTTAAGTCAAGGCTTTTATATTATATACATATTTAAGATTTGCTTTTTTCTTATTAAACAATTATTTTTAGTTTATATTTTGCAGTTTTTGTTTTGTTTTTGAAATAAAACTGTTTTTTATAATGTTTTTAATAGTCATTATTTTGTGTTTAAATAGCATTTAATTATAGCACTAAAGAAGTCCAAAAATATTTTCTAAAACACTGATAACCTGTTAGTTTGTATAATATCAAAATTGTTTTATATATTTATTTTGAAATTTTGAAAAGTTTGGTAAAAAAAGTTTTTATTCTAGGATATTTATGAATAGCTATTATAGACAACAGATACATAAAAAACTATATTTCAAAAATTGACAGTTTGTATGAAATTTTGTTTTATTTTTATACAACTTTTTTACTTTTATAATACGAATAGTAATTATAGCCTTAGATTATATGCAAAAATTGTATTGTTTAGTAATAAATTACAAACTTTGATAGCTAGTATAATTTACAAAATTCTTGTTTTACATAATTATTTAAATTAATTGCTTTAAAAAAAAGTTAAATTTCTAGAAATGAATAGCTATTATAACATTAGAAATATGAAAAAAAATAATTTTTATGATTTATTAGTGAATCACAAACAACGATATTAAGAGAAAGTGTTGTTTAAGACAGATATGAAAAGCCCACACATTCTTGCATTAGGTTTGACTCGAATATAAAACTTATTGTCTTATCGTTTGCCCTTAAAAGCCAATTAGATTGGATTACAAGTCCTTTACCTCCACTCTCTCCTCAAGACATCAGATCATAATTTCTTTTCCATATATTTGATCTCTCGATTAGACACAGAAATACAGACAAAAAATTCTTCTGATCTTTGATTGGAAAGCCAACACTAGATCTCGAAATATATGTTAGATTTGTGGAAGAGTTAACACTAAATAAATTCGTTATTTGTTGAGAAATTCTATTGTTTTTTAAAAAGTTTATACTTTTCTTTAGTTTTTGTTTGATTTTTCTTTATGTTTGTTATTATTCTTTTAGAAAAAATATTTATTTATTTATTATTTTTTCGATTTTATGATGAAATTGAATGAAAAGTTTACTCAAAAAAAAGTTTTTTATTTGAGCGGAAAAACTGCGAATAAAGAATAAGAAGAATAATCGGTCGAAACCCACACTTTGAATATTGTTTGAAATTTTTCTCATTTTTCTGTTCAAATCCCTAATTCGTATTTTATGTAAACTAAATATTGAGTTATCAGAAAAAAGTCTTATTTTTTTGTTGTTTTGAAAAATGATTTCTTTAAAGAATCGAAAAACCAATTATCCATTGCATCACTCAGTGCTCAGCCGAACATCAGATTAATTAGTTTTTGCGTTCATTTCAGCTGTAATTTAATTTACATATTCTCTTGTCTTTTGGCTTTGGTTTTAATTATTGGCTTTTGGTTTAAGGTTAAGACGTTTGTGGTTTAGGCTTTGAATGCAAACAAAAGCACAAAAAGTATATATTGTTTTTCGAATACAGTGATGGTCAAGGTAGTTTTAAAATTTTAAAAAAGCAATCTGGGTTGTTTCAAAACAAAATAATAAGTAAACATTTATATAAAAATTATTAATTTAATTTTATTATTTTGTTTTTATTAACATTAACTAGTTTGATTATATTAATGATAATTATTTCTAATATATTATGCTAGTTGCAATAAAATTCTTATGAACTTGGCTATCCCGGAGCAATTTAAATTTTATTTATGTTTGTAAATTCGAACAAAAAACAATTTAGCATAGTGATAAATTCAATTGAACTAGTGTAAAACAAAAAAAAAAGCAAGCTGAGAGCAAGGTTAGGGTGGAAGCGAAATTTAGAAATCGATTACCATATAAGAAGTGTTTTTGGATCTCTGGTTAACTAGATCATAAATTTATGGTCAGTAAAATATTGGCATATATTTTTGCATAAATTTGTGCCAGATGATTGACATTTATTATTTATTTTCCAATTTTACATTAATAAACACTTCCTCTCAGGAAATGTTTGAAATTTGAAAATTGGGATCAATTCTCAAAACAAGAATTAAATAAAATTTTCGAATCAATTGCAAAAATCTCAACCTTTTAGAGCACATAAATCCCATATCCATTGTGAATAGCCATCAAACGGTAGATGAGTTTCGGCAATATATGGATAATAACGAGTATTTGATTCGAAACTGATTGAGATTTTTCAATAAAACGCTTTAAAAATCGTAAAAATCTTTCCAACACTTACTCGAAAAGAAGAATTAAATCTAATCTGAATTATGTGATCAATCACTTTGAATGCGATTATACGTAAACCGATTGCATAAACACTCCCGAGTTTTCACATAAATTATTATTTCTTATGATGTCTTAGATCTTAACATTCAATTCAATTGATTTTTTTTTCGCTGATCTTCTCTTCAGATTTGTTAAACTATAGACTATTTAATGTATTTTTTCGCTGCATTTCGTTGAATATAAGTCAAACTATTTTTTATTGCTTAAGTATAGGAAATATTTTTACCACAAAGTGTGTACTAAATGATTAAAAAAAATACTTAAAATAATTATTTGTTCGTTATATCAATTATAGAGTTCTTATTATTATTATATATTAAGAAAATATTTTTTTCGGTTTAATTGAATAGTTTTAATGTATATCTATTTGAGAAAAAAATGTGTCTTAAATACGAAATTCACGAATAGTTTGGAACAAAATTCAAATATTTCTAAATTTAAAAAATAAATGGAAATTAATTCCAGGTTTGGGCACGATTTGAACGCACAGGCAATTTGGGGGAATAGCGAAAATTGTTCATTTATTGAAATAATCAAGCTTGATAATTGTAATTTTATTTATTATACAGCATTTTGTCTTACTCTAATTTTTTTCCAGTTCATGATTTGGGGTTTAAAAAGATTTTTTAAATTTATTTTCTATTTATAACTATTTATAACATTTCTATTCCGAAGCGTTTGGATAAAAGAAAATTTCAAAAATAACTGAGAGTTCAGTCAAACCATAATTCGATAGATCTATCAATAAAATTGAGTATATGTTGAGAATTAAATCCTAAATCCGAAAGAGATATTTAAAAAAACAATTTTTAATAACTTTTTATTAAAATCGTTTTTATGCTTAAGAAGTCCTCGAACTCCGAATAAAAGTATTTCTTCGAAATCCGATTCACAAACACATTGAGTGAATAGAAAACGAAAAGAATAGAAAAACTTATTGTTTGAATGTAGGGCTGAATAGGCTGTCAATCTGTTATGTATTTCGGCGAACAAGTCGATCGGTTCTCTAACTTATGTAAAATAATTACTTTTTTTCGGTAGTCTTTTCTAATCCACGTACTGGTGCTCAGGAATACTGGCGCTTAACCGAGAGTTTGATGTGATTTGTGTTTCTTAAGAAATTAGTGTATAAAACGAATTGTTAAAACTTTTTTTACAAACTTTCATAACTTATCCCCGAAAAGGTGTGTCTCGTTCAGCAAAACTCAACACTCAGGGAGGATGGGAGGATTTGGGGGGAGCACAATTAGCAATAAAAATTCAAATGCTACATTTACATGTGCAAACAGTTTTACTAATATGTATTAGTTTTACATTAATCTAATGCCGGATTTGACTGACATTTATGAAAAATGTACTAATATTTTGTTGATTTAAAACCACATATATTTCCTGATTGTTGATCTTTCTAGTTTGCCCCCTCGGCCAGCACTTGTATGGTTTCATGTTTATCGTCCAAGTTTTTTCATATGTGTTCTGATCTCTAATTGAGTCGTTTGGGGGCAAAAAATATTTGGGTCAAGGAAAAGGACTTAAGCATTGGGAGAGGGAGATGGAGAGCGCGCCGTTCATGTATTCACAGCATTTATAGTTAAAGACTCAGTCAGTCAGTCGACGATAAACTAGATTCGACCGAAATATACAGTAATCGTAGAAATATTAGTTCAGTTTTACTGATGCTTTTCAATCGAAATCAGTTTCGAATAGTTATGGAGGTATGGGAGGGGGAGAGGAGTGAAGGAGAGATTTCAAAATTGTATTTACAGTTTGAATACTACTGAATAATAAGTATTTGGGCGAATATTTTTTTCCTCTCATTTGTAATTAAGTTTGAAATTTATGTCTTATGTAAAGCAAACATAAGATTATACGCGTCTTAAGTATGTGTATTATATATTTCGATTTGAGTTATTACGGTTTTAAATGGCTTGTTTGTTTAATTTCTTAGCAAATATTATAATTAAAATTGTTGTAACAATCTCGTTTTTATTTGATGTTAACTTGCCATTAAATTAGCATGCAAATGAATACACAATTTTATTCATTTTATACATATATACACTTTTGTTTTGTTTGTCTTTTTTGTCTGATTTATAGCAAATTTTTCATACATTACTAAAAGAGAAACAAAACAACAAAACATTAATTTAAAGTTCACTCAAAAAGTTTTTTTTCGCATGAATTTCACATTTATTTTCTCGAAAAAAAGTCTTTTTTATCATTTAATTGAAGTTTAAATCTATTAGTCCTTACAGTTCGTGATTGCGTTGCCTTTGGAATAATCGATAAATAATAGAATATTTTTGTGTATAAAAAGGTTAATAAAAAATCGGATTTTTTTCTCTACTTTTTTTCCCACAACTGATATTGAATTTTGATAAATATTTTTTCTATTAATTACTAAATAATTCAAATGTGTTTTCAAAATGTATTTTTGCTTTCATTGAACTCAATTAAAATGTTTGCTCTAATTATGAGAAGTAATTCAAATAAATAGACTTTGAAATCTAGAAATCGTTTTCTAAATAAGGAGTGAATTATAAATTGAATTATAGTTTGAATTAAATTTATTTTTCACTATAATCTCGACTGACAGGCATTGGAATAATCGGCCAAACAGTTTAAGCCAAAACTTTTTATATCAATTTCAATAAACAAAATCAAAATAAATATATTTTAACCTCATATCTGACCCTCATATCGAAAACTCGAATTTATATGTATTTAAGTTTATTTTTATTGTTTTATTCTCGAAACACAAGTTGTATTAGATTTTCAAAATTTTTCAAATTTTTTTCACTTTTATAAAAATTAAAAAAATTATTTTTTTACTTAAAGTGAATTTTATTTTATTTTTATTTATTTTTCATGTATTTAAAATTTAAAAATTATTTTAATTTTTCGCTCGACTTTATGAGAAGGGAAGAGAGAGAAAGAGAGAGCAGGAGAGAGAGAGAGAGAGCAGGAGAGAGAGAGAGAGAGAGCAGGGAGAGATAGAGAGAGAGTCTTAAATAAATTGGTTTAAAAGGAAAAAAGTTTGCAATAACTTATGTAATGGAATATTACGTTTCTTAAGTAGTTTTTAAGATGCCATCAATTTTTTGTTTTTTTTTGTTTAATATTCATTTCATGTTTTTGAATATAAAATAAGGTTTTATATTAAGCGCTTATTTTTGTACAAAATTTATTCGATGGGAAACTAGATTTTTTTGTTTTTATTTTCTAGATTATTAGGTCTTTTTATTAAAATTAAGCTTGAAAATTTTATACCTCTTAAGTCTTGGTAGTATATATATTTTGTTGCTAGTTTCAATTTTAAAACACAAAATTATAAATTTTAATTAAGAATTATTAAAAAACATTTAAACAATACAAGAAACTTTTATATAAAGCACCCATTTGATATTGAAAAACAAAATTAAATTAATTAAATAAGTATTTTATGTAAAATATTTATTAATAATATTATTTTTTAATTTGAAACAAAAATATTTGATAATATTTTAAATATAAAACATATACAATTTAACTATATATTTAATAAATTGTCACTAATTATCTATGCTTGTTAAATTTAATTTTACAAGACGCGAGAGCGAGATACTTGTTTCAAACTCTCAAACTAACTTACACTAGTTGAATTAAATTAAATTAATTCTTTATAGTATTTACATTTGATATTTAAATAAAACTAACATGTTATCAGTTATCGCAAAATTCTATGCAATTCAATACTCTGGGGCAGAAAAAAATTTAGTCATGATTTTTGTTACAAAATTCTTTGCTTAACAGTTCTCTAATGCCTTTTTGTCAGATTAGAGTCAGAAAACTCTTATTTTCCAATTAATTAATTCGAATTAAAAATAAGAATTAGGTTTAAGTCGAAAGATGTGTATCTGATGTGTATTCCATATGTGCTGTCATTTGATGTGAAATACTTTTTTCGTTTTAAGACTTGGTTTTCGTATTCAAGTGATAACACAAACTCCAATTAAAATATATGTATTTAAATGTTTTTAAATATTTGACTTTTAATTAAATCGAAATTTTTGAGATATCGAATAAATTCCGAATTAGATATTGAAGTTCACATATAACTGATAAATGTTTTTTGGATTATAAGAAATATTTTTGAATACTTTAAAAGTTCATTAAAACTAATTTATTGGAAAGACATTTGTGAAAGGGATACGAAAAAACACATAAAAACATATAAAAGTTTAGTTGAATCAATGAACCTAATTATCCAGAACATAATTCGCATCATTAAACTAGAACAATTCTCAGGAAAAATTACACAAATTCTGATTAAACATTACTTTTTGTTAAATACATATATATTTTTGGATAACATTTACGGTTTGATAGTTTGCAATAAAAACGAACATTACTTTCAAATACAAGCCATTAATATCTATTATTTAAAAGTTACAATGCAATAAAATTTTTAAACTTGTGTATTTCGCAAAACATAATAATTAGTTTCGATAGATCTACCCAAGTCAGGCGAATATTAGTGATTTTCTTAAACAATAATTTAATTTTTGATTCTTTTTATTTGCTATTCTATTGTGTATTTAATGTGAAATTTATTTTTGATTTTTTTTTCTCTCGATTTTTATTTCGAGTGAAAGAGAATTATTGAGAAAAAAGAGATAAATATTTTTCACACTTCAAGTCATACATAAAAAATTTATTTTTAATTTTAATTTTTGATTCTTTTGTTAATACATTTCTATGTATTTAGGTTTTGGGCTAAAAATATATTCATAATTATGTTGTAATTAATAATTTTTATTTGGTTTTTATGTTTAGATTATTTTTTGTTTATTTTTCGTTTTATCAATGAATAGCTAATTATTGAAGTCTTTTCAGAGCTATTAATAAAGTATTAATCAGTTATTAATAGAATTTAAAAAATAAAATAATTTTTTTTTCGTTTGTTTTGTTCGTTAGGATCACATCCAAGAGATACTTAACAAATGGGATCAAATCGATGACGAGATTTGGGCTAAAATTATTTGTATGGAACGGAACCGTCGAGTGGCGAAGGCTTACGTGAGAGCACCGGTACTAACCGTCAGCGGCTCTGATGATGGCTTCGACGGCTATAGGATAGGACTAAACGGTTTCGATAATCCGATGAGAGATCCGAAGACTGAAAATGTGAAGAGACTTATCGGAGACGTAAGTGTTTGCTATGTTTTTTGATTACAATTTATATACATATCTATTGTTTCCCAAAATTAGTTTATTTGGAAAAGTTGTTAGAAAACAGTTTTCTAACAGTTATACAAATAATGGGTTTTTGTTTGATTTGATTTTGTTATAATTCGGTTAAATACAAATTTGTTTGTTTTTTTTTATTTTAAGACAAATAACTTGTAGTTTAAGTGTTTATTGTACTTAAAATAGGAGTTTTGTTCTGAAATTTTGTGTTAAAAATAAGTTTTTTTACTACTGTTTGTTAGCGATAAGTGGATCGAAAATATTTCAATTATTTCTATATTGATAACAGTTTAGTAGAAAAATGTTTTTTTTTAATTTTATAAATTCAAAGTTTAATGAATTGTTAGACTATTTGCCTCTTTTTATACGTTATATCAATTTAGAAGTAATAAAATATAAAAGAGTTTTCATTGAAATTAATAATAAAACTTCAAAACTATAATCATTTTAACAGTAATGCCTTTTTCGAGTAAAAGTTTTTTAAGACTATATTTATAATAAAATTATATTAATTTTGTTTTTATTGAATTATATGTTATTTTTAGTAAAACTTTTTTCCAAAACTCTTATTTAAAAAATGAATACTTTTGTTGAAAACGTTAGATAAATATCAAACAATTTTATACAATAATAAAAATCAATTATTTCCACAAAAAGATAAAATATAACAAAATCAAGTGAAAAAAATACTAAAATATAATTCAATATAAAAATTAAAGTATTTATAGCAGAAAAAAATCAAAATAAAATAAAAAGATAATGAAATTTATTCTTCAATTATGCCTTGCTCTCAATGGCATCCTTGAAAAAGGCTTGAATTGAAAAAAATGGTTTGATTTTCGAAAAGGGATAACAATTGCCATCCGAAGAGATAATTGAAACGCGTATTGCATACCAATGAACCGAAAACTTCTCATTTCATACAATTATTTTTTGCGCTTATAATTCGATAATTTCTAACTAAACCTGAATTGTATAAAAACAATAATTGCATTGATATGTATCTAAAAATAAGTTTTACTTTTTTTCTATTTAGTATATTATATTTATCCTAGTTAACATCAATTAAAACATTTTTGTAGTTAATTAAATATATCAGTAACTAATTCAAAGTCAAATATTTTCCAAATCTATACATTCCTATTGATTAGGAAAATAACTTAACTAAGACTTCGATTAAAGATAAGTATTATTTAGCAATTAATTGGTTTATTGGACTTAAAGTGGAAAGATGAATTTAGATAGAAAAAGTGTTTTTTAGGGTAAAAAATAGTTAAATAATTAGCTAAATATCAATCACTTAAATCAAACAAGAAAACTTTTCAAACTAATTGCTCAAACATTTAGAGCTTAGGAAGATATTTTCAATAAAAAGTTAAAATTAAACTGGCGTAGTTTTTGTTTTATATTAATAATAGTGATGTTAGACTAATTGTTAATTTGCATATCCTATGTCTTAAATAATTGGCTTATTAGTTTCATGATTAGCCAATGTGTAATTATTGCTAATTATTTAGTTTGAGTTAGTTTTAACCAATAGTAATGCTTTGAAAAAAGTTGAAGCAAATCTATCAATAGGTTAATATCATTTTAATATGTTGGTTTGATATGTTAATATGCCAGTCATGTCTGATGTTTAGTTTATTGTTGTAATCACTTACTTATTCAAAGTTTAAAAACGACTATAACTTATTAACTATTGATTAAACAAACAAAAACAAGGTATCTGCAATGTCTTAATACTGACCAATTAAGACATTGTAGTTAAGCCTTTTACCCATGTTAATTGAACAGTAAAAGTATCAAATATTTTATATTCTGAACAAATAAGCGGCTATTGATATAATTAATTGTAAATTTCTCCTCACAAAAAATAGTAACATCTTATATGAATTACATTTTTATTAATCTTAAACTAAACATTTACAATAGTATTAACGTGTAGATATTTAGACCTATAGGTCTAAAAATATCTCCCTAAGATTTAGAGTAATAGGAATTTTAATCACAAGAGCAAAAATAATTCTAATTAAGACAAAATTTAAACATGTCAAAAACATAGGGCATTAAGATACGCATGGATGACAACGGAAATATCCTGATTAAACGAATGGCCAAGTCAAATATCTACATAAAACGTTGGCAAAAGGACGGTAACCCGGAGCTGACCACGAGTGTGTCGGCTGAAATTATTAGACAAAACGGACTCTTGGAGTATAACAAAGCGGTTCGACTGTTCGATATGAAGAAATTCCAGTCAAATGTGAGCCGGGAGTTACGCCGCGCTTATCCCGACCGACGAAAACTCGAAAGTCAGTGCATTTGTTGCATCGCTTTCGTTAGGGACGCGTCCGATGTGCTCGACCTTCCCGTTTGGATTACGGTATCGATTATATTCTAACTAATTGTTTCGAAACCAAAATTTAAACATGATAAGCTAGATTTAAAGTAATAAAGCAGTTAAATTAAATTAAACAAACTAAAATTTATAAAGTACCCTTTAAGTTTTTTAAAAATTAGTTTAAATATAGCTATTAATAGTTAGTTTGCAACATGTTGAGATTACGATTGTTATAAGTTAACTGTTAAAACAATTAAATAATTTAGTTGATAAAGTTTGCATGTTTGTTTTTCCCAAAAGTGTCTAAACATCGTTGCAATGGATCTAATAAAGTCAAAGCTTCCGCCGACTATATCGAAGCGCCAATCGGTTCCGAACTTCATATCGCTATTTGAGGGCCAGAAGCAGTTGGCCGACGAAGACCCCTATTCGATACCCGGCAACAATAGCTCGTCATCGGGCAGTCGCTCATCGGGTCATTACGCGAGTACGGGTGCACTCAATAGCCAAAAGTCGCCAACAGAGCCAAAGCCGCCAAAACTGCCGCCCAGGGACTTCGAAAGGAACCGGGATAAGGCCAAGAACGGCTCCAAAAAGAACAAGACCAATGGCAACAGCAAGACGCAACCGCCCAAACCCGACTACGAGGAGGAAAATATTTATTCTTTAGGTCAAAACTTGCGACAATTTGGTAATTGATTTGTTGTTAATCAGAATACGAACTAAATATTAAATCATAAAAACTTTAAACAAATGATAAAAACTTTTTGTAAATATAATAAAAACTTTTAAGAAAAAACTTTTTTACTAAAATGATAAAACTTTTGGAAAAAATTTAATAATAAACCTCATAAAATGTTTCGCCCCCTCTATAGACGACCCCTACTACTGCGGGTTCAGTGCCCGAGTGCCGAACTTTGTGCGGCGAACGCCGATGTCATCCCATGGCCAACAGCTGCAGCAATACGACTATCATCTGCGGAAAGTGCCTTCGAGTGGTTTCTTGAACTCATACCTAAAGACAATACCACAACACTCTCGCTCTGCCTCTGCCTCTTACGCCTCCTTTTATGGATCATTAGGTGTGCACTCATTCGGTTAATTCGGGGGAAAAAAAGACAAAATATTTCGAATATTTTCTAATCACTAGTTATTAAACTCAACTAATAATCAATTATTCGGTTTCTGATCACTAATTAATGTAAAGCACGACTTAAACGATTAGTTTTATTGGTTGGGACGAAGTTTTTGAACTAATAATTAGTTTTTCTCTTATTTTTTCTAATTATTTGCATTTTTGTAGTCAATATGTTAGTAGAAAATGCATTAATTTTTTTGTTTTTACTATATTTTTGTTTTTAGTTTTTTTTTGTTTTAACTTTTACTTTGTATTCGATCGCAGAGTCCGATCCATACACTGGTTCGAGTGCGGATGGGGCCCAGACTGACGACAATGCCTACGATCCGACCTATGGACGTATAGGTGCTGCCAAACCTAAATACCCGAACCCTAAGCGGCCAAACGCCTCGATTCCGTGGGCTTACGACTCACGGGAAGGCACTTATTATGGGGAATGGGATGACTAGTACCGACACTAATACTACTTTTTGTGTGTTTTGTTTCTCTGACGGCATTCCTCACAACATGTAATCCTCTCTTGTTTTTTGTAATAAGCGATCAATAAATTGCTTCACAATTCAATTCAAACCTCTTTTATACAATACAGTGACCCAAAGGGCAGTTCTTGACCTCACACTTGACTTTCGCGTTAATTGGAAAAAATGAGTTTTTTTTTGTTTAAATCATTTTTCGTTTTTGTTTTTTAATCTTTTTAAGACTTGAACTCATATTTTGTATTTAAAATTTTTTGGTCTTTGTCTTTGGCTTGTTTTGTATTGTTGCAAGTTGAAACACCTTGCTAACTTAAGACAATAACCTTTAGATTTTTGTTTGTTTCTGTCAATAACTTATTTGAATTATAGGATCATTGGATAAAAAGTTTTTTGTTTTTGTTTTTATTAGATTTTTGTATTTTTTCCGATTTGTGAGCTGATTGAGCCCTGCCTTCTGTGATATAAATTAGTTTTTTTTATATATATTTGTAATAATAATAATTTTTTTACATTAAGACTGCAAAGCATACATCAATTGAATTGAATTTTTACTTATATTTTGTGAAATATATTTTAATTTGCAATAAATTTCTGATTGTTTTCTCTATGATATCTCGTATTAAAATTATTTTTTATAAATTGTTTTTTATTAATATATGAAATATCTGTGAAAAATCAATTAGAAATGTATTGTTTAACACATTTTACAGACATTTTACTGAAAAAAAAAATCTAAATTATATACGATTTGAGACTACCTTATCATCAAAATCATTGTAACAAGAAGAAATTTGGAATTTTATGACTTTGTATCAATTTTTACGACTTAATACTTTTTTTTAAATAAGTTTATCACAAAAATTTTATCGCTTTTAAAATAAACTATTTGTAAATTTATTTCATATATTTTTTTCCTACCCTTTACTGTATTTTTATGTTAAACTATAAATACTATAGATATCGGATATAATCAGATTCGGAATCTATTGACAACAAAAAAAAACATTTCGTTTCAATAAAATCTATTCAACAAATAAAATGCATTCAATTATTATATTAAATTAAACTCTATTTTTGTGCCAAATAAAAAAAGTTTCGTATTTCTCGTCTCATATTCTAAACTATCAATAAACTAATTGTATGTAAAAAAATTGAAAAATGCCTTTTCATTTGATAGGAATTTAGCTTGGGTAAATATAGAATTTTGATTTATTGTATATAATTTTGTTTATCTAAATATCTTTTCGAGATTTTTCAATTGATTTTATAATTTATTACTAATTTATTAGTAAAAAATATTTAGTTATAATTTATTGGAAAAAAATAATCTATAAATAAATTTAATGAATGAGATATTAGTCTTCAGTTTAGATAAAATATGTATTTATTAGTTAAGATTTTTGAGAAACTAGCTTATTAATTTTCAATAGATATTAACCAGTTTACTCGTTCTCATATGAAAATTGTTGTATAAATTAAATTTGAAAATACATTCAATCCATTCACTCGATTAGCATAAAAGGAGTCAATGGTTTCGCGAAAATCAAACAAATCTTAAATTGTGTGTCAAATAGTGAATGAATTTATCGATAGTTTTTTGTTTTGGTTTTATTTTGTTTTTTTTTAATTTTATATTTGAGTCACGTTTTTGAAGTTTAAAAATAAAAAATTATTACAATTCAGTGAACGCTTGACGTAAAATAATTTTTGAACTTTTCAATTGAATTTTGCATTAGTATAAAATGCAAATTGATTGTGCAAGCCACAAAATTAGCCGGGATTAAATTACGAACATGTTCAGTTTGATTATAGATAAAAAAACAAAATAATTAATTAAACTTTTAATTAGCAAGATAAATTTTATTTTGCGCGTGTTTAAACTCAAATGCATAATCATGTTTGAGGGATAAACCTGCATTAATAAATGCACAATTGTGTTAGCAAGCAACTTTTCAAATTAATTTCCAACTCCACAAGTCTGACCGTATGTATGTGTGTGTGAACTAAATGCTAGTATTTGTCAAAAATTGCAATTTAGAGGTCAATAGCTTAACGATTCTTCTATTCAAATGTCATTTCAATCAATTACTAACAGTTTTAATAGTATTGTATATTAGGTAACAGTGTTTTAGTCGATATTTTTGAGGTTATGGTCTGTTTTCGGCTTAACTGTCAATCAATAGCATTCAGAATGCGTTTCATTAACTGTTAATTATAGCAATTTTTAGCTAAAGTTTAAAAGTAAAAGTAGTGATTTGATTATTTGAATTAAACTTGGGAATTTATGTCTAATTGATTTAATACGGGTTTTTGAGATGTTGCATAATTTTTTGTTTAATCAATTGATCAGGGTTCATTGTTTTATAATGAATTCTTTTTTATTATTGATGGCTGTTATTAGAAAATTGTTGAATAAATAATAGAAATTCCAACCAAACACTGCATAATAATATGTAATTTTTTAAAACTTATTTTTTACATTTTTTAGACTATCTTTCAAGTTTCTATTTATTTATTTTTTGACTGAATAATTATAGTGTTTTTGACTTCTGTTAGAAATTAATTATTTTTTTTGACTCTTTTTCTGAAATTTTTCTTTTAATTTGTAAATTTGAGCTAAAGTTTTTCGATCAAAAATTGGGGAAAAATATATTAATTTATATTTTATGATAAATATGCGATTGAAAAAAAGAGGTTAGGAATGTCTGACAAAATTATGCTTTTTTGCTATAAACGTGTAATTATTTGATAAATAATTAGTTTTTTTACTTATTTATTATATTTGGGCTAAAAATTGAAAGTTATTTTTGAGTCATTACCCGATATATGTTATATATTAAACATAAAAATATTTTTTAATTTAAAGATTTTAATGTTCGTTAGGTTTATAATTATAGAAATTTTATTTAATGTGTCTAGTTTATTTAATATTTATTATTTTTTGTTTTTTAAATCGCCTATCGTTTTCAAATATATGCACATAATTAAGGGTTAAATAAATAAATTTAATAATAAATAAATTTTACAGTAATTTAATGAAGTTTTAATGTCTTTAATTCTTTTTTAGATTTAATTTTGTTTTTATATAAATAAAATATTTCTTTATTTTTGAAACATTAAGAATGTGTTAAATCACACATTTAATGTCTATTTAATAATTAATTGCAATATTAATGCAATATATGAATACATTTTTACATAAATTGCAATTTAATTTATATTTTATGGGTTTATTGCTGTTAAAAATATAGTAGGTGGGCGAAATATTTTATTAAAATAAATAATGTTGTATGCTAAGTTTAATTTACGGTAGCTGTTTTGTGTTTTGATATTTAGACTTAATTAAGTTAAGTAATTAAATAAATGTCAAATAAAAAATTGTATGACAAATTTATATAAACAAAAATATATTCTCTTTGGCCATTTTTAAAAATACAAAATTATTTTTGCAAATTGTAAAAACCCAAATAATAATTATAAAAAAAAGTTTTATATATTGCATATTAAATCTAGCAAGTTGAAATAGATAAAATTAAATATTTGTATTATTTTATTAAAATGTTTGTTAAATAAATATCTATTATTTTATTTAATTAAATATCGATTAATTTATTTACTGAAAAAATACTTTTTACATTGCAACTAACTTTATTAAATATAAATTTCTAATATTAAATTTATATTAAATTTATAAAGGGTATACGTATATAATTAATTTTATATTGTTTAAAACTTTATAAAATATTTTTAAAAATGGATTTAAACAAAAAAGTTAAAAATTTAGCTGGGTTAGATATTTTACTTAAATATCACAAAATTACTGGAATTACTTATTGGGGTTTTAGTATTGGCACAATTTTAACAAAACGTATGAAAATACTGCAAATATTTTGGAATATTTTATTAATTCTATTATTACTTTATCAAACATACTTGTTTATTACCATAATTGTTACAAGATCAACAAACAATGAATTTAATTCATCAAAAACTGTGATTTTATACATTATCTATACTTTTGGTTATATTTGCTATTCTTTTAATCCACTATTTATTTGTGTATATCTGTTATGGAGAGGAAAGTCTATTTTAAATCAATTGAAAAATCAAGAGTTATATCGAATTAATGCTAAAACAGAGCGAAAATTTGGATTAATTACAACTTTTTTGCAGTTGTCATTTTCAATATTAATTTCTTCAACTTCATATATTAACTTTTATTTGCTATATAAGCTGGATCATTTAGTTTTTCAAATAACAACAAGTTTGTTAATATTTTTTTTATCAAATACACAATTTTCTATTATAACATTAATTTCATATAAATGTTATATTGTTTCAGAAAATTTCAAAAATATTCTCAAATCAAATGATTTATTAGATTTAGAAATAATTTATCGATTAGTCAATAGAATAGTCAATAATATACAAGAATTTAATAAATTAGTTTCACTTTATATTTTATTTACCTTGTCATCAAATACAATATTCTCTATATCAAATTTATGTTTAATTGCACTTGCTGTTAAGCAAAGTTTTCTCTGGTCAATTTCTTCAGCTTTTTATAGCTTGACCACTTTATTTGTTTTATGTTTTGTTTGTGAATTAATTTCAAATAGTTATCAAAATTTTGTCACAAATTTAGAAAATAATTATTTGATTAAAACGAATGAAATGTCGACTAAAGACAAAATGAATCTAATGTTAATCAAAGAGTTTGAATCGAAAATATGTTTTAATGTTTTGAATTTGTTTAACATAAACACAAATACATTCATATCGTGTGTGGCTTTAGTTATATCTTATTCTGTAATTCTTATTCAAACAACATTACAATAAAATTTATGTAGAAGTTTTTACCATGATTATATTATTGTATAAATATTTTAAATTTAACTAATAAAACTTTGATTCAAAATGTCTTGTTTTAAAAATTTACATTGATAAATTTTGTTGTTTTATAATAAATTTATGCGTTAAGTGTTTTTTAAATCCCACCACTGAAACCGCCCAACCCTCCACTCTCCCCCTCCCCACTACTGTATTGGCCGACTAAGGAATCCCTGGTTTAAACTGAATTTATTTGAATTGTTTGACTGTCAGTGAAAGTATTGGCTCTTATGTGCTCTGCGGTAGTGCTGTTCGTCTCAATCACTTAATCAAATATATTGTACACATTTTTCCACTCAATTCGGGTTTAAATTCAATTATATTTAACTAAATCTGATATTTATTTCAATAAATGTTTTTGTTTTTGTCGTTCAGTTCGTAATCACAAAAAACGTGTTTTTCAGACAATCATTAATAACGACTTGAGTTTCAATTCAATTCAAAGCATTCTCTCAATTGACGATTAGTTGACGTTTTTGATGAATTGAAAGCATTGTTTTGTTTATTACGTTTGAAATCAGTTTTGATTTGATTTGCAATTTAATCAAAAATTACTTAAAGTATAGCTGAAATTGTTTTGTGTTTAGTCTTAAACAAAGAATGTCTTTAAGTAAGCAATCAATTCGTGACTCAATTATAGAGAGAAGGGATTCATTCGGTGATAGAGTTTGTGACGACTTGTGTATTGAGTTATTGTCTTATCTCTCACTCGAAGACCAGTTCCGATGCGAATGTGTGTCCAAACAGTTCCGGAGATGTCTTCACCGAAAACAATACAATATATATCTATATAATAGTCGAGTGTTTGGATCAAAAATTGTCAAAAATATCGAAATTTTGGAATCAATTCTCAAGAAATGCAAAGAAATTAATTTCATTCATAATATTGGCTCAAACTATGGGACAAAACAACAAACGATTGAATCGATTGTTAAATATTGTAATAATTTAACGAAAATTGAGTTCGACTTCAATGACATAAACGAAGAAACGATTAAACGATTTACCGATAAATTCGGCCAAAAGTTGCGTTCAATTCACTTCCGAGTGAACATCGATTACGGTATGAATACACTTAACCGTAATTAACCAGGGAACTATTATATATGAATAAGAATTAAACCACCATGCTAGTTTATTAACAACGATTCTAAACTGACAAGAATTTGTTGGTTTGGAAGTGGTTCGGGAGTTAAGGCCAAACAAAGACATGAATTCATATATGATTTGACTCTAAAAACAAAAATGTTTTTCCATTCAGTACTAATGATTTAACCTAGATTAAATATAAAATTGCACACATCTTAGTATAAGCATGTTCAAATAAAATTATTTAAATTGATATTATTTTTATAGTCAAGTCATATATGAATTAATACATTAGTTTTGGCCATAACTTACGAATCAGTTCGAACCGAATAATTAATTCTTGTATTTTATGAATAACTATTTCAAACTAACCTTGGTGATTAATTTTTGTTTACAAACTTTGTGATAGGTCCGGGAAAACTCGATTCGTTCCACAAGAATATCGTCAAAATGTGTCCGAAATTGAGAGAAATAAGAGTTAATAACAAAATAGCCTTTGAATTGTCGACTTTTTTCGACGACAACTCGAATGAACTTTTGGCCAAAAATCTGCTAAAAATTCAATTCAATTACAAAAACGAAGACTTAAATAGATTTGAATTATTAGTGAATTATTCCAAAAATAGGTTAAAATATATTACAGTTTCAGTCGACCCAAACATTACCGAAAACTCATTCAATGCTCTAATGAATGGATTGACACAAATGAAGGAATTAATTGAATTAAAATTTTTATTTCATTACTTCCAAGAATTAGAAATCAATCGAAACTTATTTCCGAAACAATTGACACAAATTGGTCTCAAATGCAAACAATTGAAGAGTTTTTCATTTATGTTAGAAATGAGTGAAATCTCTTTAAATACTTTTTTGGAAATAATTAAAACAATTAATAAATATTATAAACAATTAAAACGATTCAAATGGAAATCGAATGTTTCGACAAAATTTGAACTAATGAGTCAATCATTGAGTGAATTAAAACAATTAACGCATTTATGGATTGAAGTTCCCGTAAAGGCATTCAATTCAACCGCAATTAATGACTCATTTTTTATAGACTTTGAAAAACATTTTCCAAAACTTCAAGATTTTTGGACATATAATGGAAACGTATCGGACATTACATTGAAATCATTACGAAAAACAATCAAAACTATAAGAATTACCAATATTTTCTGATTCGAGTGTTTCGGAGCTGAAGAACAAATGCATAAAAATTCAAAAGTTTTTTTATATAATTCCCAAACAATGACGACTCGAATGATTACAACACTATAAATGATGATTCGGACGAGAAATCAAACGAATGAAAATGTTTTTTGGTTTTACCGTTAATTGCTTTAAACTATTTTCAAATTTTCAAAAATATTTGTCTTTTTTCATTGATTTTTTCGAATAAATTTTGTTTTGTTTTCAATTCATTCAAACTTTTACTTCAAATATTTTTATGTAAACTCTATTTAAATACAAATAAAACTGAATTCGTTTTAACAAACTTTTAAAGTAATGCATATCTAATAGACGTCACCAATAGGTCTGGTTATGCAACTCATGAGGAATCGATTGTTTGGTTTGACACTAATGTAGACATTGTTTACATTTATTAATTATTTAATTCAGAAACTCTTGAAATATATACAGAATTTTATTTTCAATTAAAACATTTTTATTTACAAAATCATATTTAGCCGTCAATTGTGTTATACTTTTTGCGGTAAAACTAATCGACTTTTCTAAACAAAACTATCGGTAAATTCTGGTTAACATTAAAATATTCAATACTTAACAATATATCGAAACAAATAGTATAACAATTGAAATAAATTAATTTTTAATTTTAACTTTTTAAATTGATAAGCTACACTTTACTGGTTAGACTTGAAAAAACGCAATAAGTGACACACTAACTTTTAGAAGCAAGTCAGAAAAATTCTGCTATTAAATAAAAATAAGTTGTTTTTAGCGATAGAATAGCTTGTATAGTTTTAATACTCAATTTAAGTTTTTTACTTTTATTGAGCTTAAATTACAATAATAAATTTTATTTTTAGGCTTATGTTTGTATCAAATATTTTGATTAAAACAAAAGTTTAAAATAAAAATTTGATAAAATGATTATAAGTTTTAAATAATTTTATTGAAATTTATTGACTTTGAATTTAAACATCACTTTAATTATTTTTTTTTTATCAAAGTTTAAAATTAAAAACTTTTATGTTTTTCCAATACTTGAACTTAAATATAGTAATTATTTAATATTGAATGATAGTTAAAAAATAAAGTTAGAAATAAAATGTACAGGTTAATTTATTTATAATTTCGTTATATAGCAAATATTTTTGTAATCTTTCTTTTTACACCGTCTGTAAGTCTCACTTATATGTTTAGAATCTAAACGTATTAAGTTTAAAAACCTAGTTTTAAATTTGCATGCTATTAAGTTAGAATTTACTAAGAAATTTAAAGTACCTTTTATTAGCTGTATAAAATATAAAATTTTTTATTAATTTATAAAAATGTTTATTATGCAAATATTTGAGATTTTACCTTGATTGAAATATTGATTAATTTATTTAATAAAATAAACTGTTGTATTCAACATAGCAACTAAAGATAAATTATTAACATATATCTATATTTTGGTAAAAAATTAACTTTTACATATTTATTGACATTAATAATTTATTTTAAAAACAAAATGGATCTAAACAAAAATATAAAAAAGTTTGCTGGATTAAATATTTTATTGAAATATCATAGAATTACTGGAATTACTTATTGGGGTTTTAGTATTGGCACAATTTTAACAAAACGTATGAAAATATTTCAAAGATTTTGGAATATTATTCTAATAATATTAATGTTGTATCATCAAATTTGTTTTGTTTCCGTAATTGTTACAAGAACAAAAATTAACGAACATGGCTCATCTAAAACAGTCATTCTCTACATTATCTATACATTTGGTTATATTATTTATTCTTTTTATACTTTGATTATATGTATATACCTGTTATGGAGAGGAAAGTCTATTTTGTGTCAATTGAAAAATCAAGAGTTATATCGAATTAATGCTAAAAAAGAGCAAAAATTTGGTTTAATTATAACATTTTTACAGTTTTCGATTTCAATTTTTTCCTTTATAGTGTCTATTTTTTACGTATTTTTAGAATATAGATTTAATAACCTAGCTCATCAAATGTTATTTAATTTTTTGTTTTTTCTATTAACAAATACACAATTTTCTATTATTACGTTAATTGCATATAAAAGTTATATTGTTTCAGAAAATTTCAAAACGATTCTCAAATCAAATGATTCATTGGATTTAGAAATAATTTATCGATTAGTCAATAGAATAATCATTAATATACAGGAATTTAATGAATTGGTTTCACTTTATATTTTGATGTCTTTAGCATTTAATACAATATTCTCGATATCTAATCTATGTTTGATTGCACTTGCTCTTAAGCAAAGTTTGTTCTGGTCAATTTCTTCATTTGTTTATTGTATGACTTATGTATTTGTTTTATGTCTTATTTGTAATTTAATTCCAAATAGTTATCAAAAATTTGTCACTAATTTAGAAAACGATTATTTGCGTAAAACAAATGAAATGTCGACTAAAGATAAAATGAATTTAATATTAATAAAAAGTTTTGAATCGAAAATATGTTTAAAAGCTTTGAATTTGTTTAACATAAACACAAATACATTCATATCGTGTGTGGCTTTAGTTATATCTTATTCTGTAATTCTTATTCAAACAGCAATACAATAAATATTAATTAAATATTTTTTATCTTGTTAATTTTTACAATAATAAAATTATAAATTTTATCAATGTTACAATGTAGATAATAAATTATACTGTTAAAAACTTTTATTAATTTTATTACTAATTTATATTTTAATTTTGATAATATTTTAAATAAAATTTTAACAGGAACAAATGAATTTAAATTTTTATTAGTTCAGGAAAAAAATATAATTAATACACCAAGTTAAAAGTAATATATTTAATCAAAAGCAGGTAAACCAACCGATTCTGGTTTAAAGTTTTTAATTTTGTCAACAATTACTGTTATTTTGTCAGCAATTGACTCAAATGTCATAACAGTTCTGTCATTAATGAGTACTGTTTTCATACCCGAAGCCACAGCACCGGTAATACCAGTCATAGAGTCTTCGAATATAACGCAGTTTTCAATAGATTTCGGTTTTGTTTGAAATCTTTTGGCGCAAACCGTATATACGTCTGGATTTGGTTTATTAAACTTGACTTCCGGGTCATCCGCTCCACAAACCCAATGACTGAAATATTTTTCGAAATAAATTATGTTTTTCTCTCCAATACTATCAAAACAACGTTTCGATCCATTGGTCGCTATAGCCATCGGTATATTATATCGATATAAATGGTTAACCAGTCTATCGACGCCCGGAATCAAATCAAATTTCTGCGACAGTATCTCATTTACCATTATTTTTGTTAAACTTTCTCTATAATCAATATCTTGATCTAGTTCAATTGAATCAAACAATTTGTGCAATAATTCGTCTAAAGAATCCATATTTCGCACATAATCTTAAGACAAATTAAATTAATTAATAAATGAATAAAAACATTAAATAAATATTATTATACTTTCTATTTCTGGCTTTAGTTGTTTTCCGTGAGTTTCGGCAAAATGTTTTAGTACTTTAATTACTACATCAATAATGTTAAGAAGAGTTCCACCAAGATCAAATATAACATGAGTTATTTGTGTCTTGGCCATTTATTTAATGTAATTATAATTATTTAAATATATAATATTTTTAATAAAGATTAATTCATTAAAAATTTTATAAATTATATTTAAAATTATACTATAAAATATATTTATAAAAATAATTAAACATTCAAACTAACTTAAGTTTAACATTATTAAACATTATGACAAACAGATGTTAACTTAATTGATTGAACCAGGTGATAAATGTTTGATGTTTTAAGTTCTAAATGTCACCTTCAATTGTTTTTATTTTTAATTATTTGTTTAGCAAACACATTTCTAATTTAGAAATTTTGAGTTGTTTGTATAATTTAGCTTTAATTTATTTTTGTTAATTATTTGGATTGCAAACACATTTCAGAGTTATTATAGCATTTTAAGCACTTTTATGTGTAAACAGAGATGGGCACATCTCATAGTTTAAAAGAGTTAATTAACATTTTAACTGTTTAGTAAAAATGCAAAAACAATCTATCTGCATAGTCTACCAGCAGACTGCTAGCAGCCTATGCAGATATATTGTTTATGTATTCTTAACAGACATTTAAATTTCTTATCTTGCACCTATCGCCATGTATAAATAGATTTCATTTTAAAATGTTTTAATTTTATATATAGTTTATTTTATCAAGCAAGAGATAATTGCATTTTGCATTAAATAAATTTTTGCTAAAAGTATTTTTAAGATTTTCATATTTTTAAGATAATTTTTAAAAGCATTGATTTATTTACGGTTAATATTATTAAAAATAAATTAATATATTTACATTTTTTACGGACAAATGTTTGCTTATTTAATCTAATTAAACGTTTATAAAAATATTCGTTGTAACATGTTTATTTTTAAAAAGTTAATATTTATAAATATGAAGCATATTATTTTGCATGTACGCTTTCTGCAAATGTTAGAAAATATTAATATTAACTAATTAGTAATTTAAATTTTTTTATATTGGACACTTTTTTGTAAAATAAAAATATTAATTTGATAAATAATTAAATAAACTCTTATAATAGTTACATTCAAAACTACTTACAACAAACAAGTAATGTAATTTATATCTAATTAGCAGTGTGTCACACGGATGTCTACCAGATGCCTTTCTCACGTGATACAACCAACATAATATATTCCTACCAAATTACCAATTAAAATAATTACTTTATTTTATTTAATTTTCAAAAAAACTAGTGCATTTTGAATGTACATGTTATTTCTTAATTACGTAACCGTTTCCAAATTTTTTGTCCAGTATAAAAAACTGTGAATGTAACATTACTTTATACTTTTAACAGAATTAAATTATCTTTATTCATTAAAAAGTTATTCAAAAAATACGGCGGTCAAGATTAATAAAAAGCCTCTTTATATATATATGTAGCATATATCAAAATATAACTTAAACTTTAATTAACAAAACTGACGTGATTGTAATTTAATATTAAAATTTTGCATAATTATATTTTAGTAAATAGTAAATTTATAAATTAATTAATGGCTTCTACTACAACAACTCATGTTATATTTGACCTAGGTGGTATTATTATCAACAGCCCTGTTGTTTTGCGATCGATATTTACGAAAGTTGCCAACAATTATGAAAAACAGTTTTTACCCGAATTAGAAAGTATTTATAATTTAAAAAATAATTAATTTTGAATTAAATATTTAGCTAATTTAAGATAACAAATTAATTTGTTTACAGAGCGAGTGGCGGACATAGAGGACATAAATTTATTTGTAAATGAGTTTCTCGATTCACTCGATTTAGATAAAGAAATTAATTTTCGAAATAAATTAATTGAAACTATGGTAAACGAAATTATAAATTCGGAGTTTGATTTGATTCCGGGCGTCGATAGACTGGTTAAGCATTTATATCGAAATAATATACCGATGGCTATTGCGACTAATAGCACAAAACCTGCATTTATTAGAGTTTGCAAAAATTTAACCAATTATTTGGAAAAATATTTTAGTCATTGGGTTTGTGGAGCGGATGACCCGGAAGTCAAGTCTAATAAACCAAAACCAGACGTATATACGGTTTGCGCCAAAAGATTTCAAACAAAACCGAAATCTATTGAAAACTGCGTTATATTCGAAGACTCTATGACTGGTATTACCGGTGCTGTGGCTTCGGGTATGAAAACAGTACTCATTAACGATAGAACTGTTCTGTCATTTGAGTCAATTGCCGATAAAATAACAGTAATTGTCGACACATTTAATGACTTCAAACCAGAGTCGGTTGGATTACCGACTTATCTGTAAAAATATTTCATATTAACATGATTATTTTTATTTTATGCAAAACAATAAATATTATAATTGTTTTTATAATTGCTTTTTTAATAAAATTGTTTTATTACAATAAATGTCGACTTATTAAACTTTGTAATTTTTAAATATAAATATAATAATAATTTGCTAGTTAATTTATATATTTTAGCAATATAGTATACATAAAATAATGAAGGCGTTTTATTTGTTTGCTGTTCTGATACCACTTTTAGAATTTTTATGAAAAGACTTTATAACTTTGGAACTTTTAGATATTAATGCTTTTTAGTTTATCAAGTTGTAATTTTTGTAAGTTTTTTTTTCAAGATGTTTCTCAAAACTTAAAAATATTTTGTAATTACAATTAACAGCTTTTTATAACATGAGTAACGCTGAAATTTTGTAACTCTTTCTATGTTTTAGAAACACAAGAAATATAAAATTTAAAAAAGTAAAAAGTAATAATATTAATAAATGTAATATCGAATAACATAATACCAAAAATCTATTATAAATTTATATTACAATTCTCAAGATTATTACTTTTGACTTTTTAATAATTTTATATGTTGCTTTGTTTTTAAAACAAAAAAAGCTATAAAATTGTAGCTTTAGATATAAGTCCATTATATACAGTCAGTTTCAGAAATGTGTGACCAAAATCGAAGTAGTACAAAAATACGCACTCCAGGCCAACTCATTTTACAACTGTGTAAATCCGCCATTAAAATTTAATTAGCTGATGTTTTACAATTTAAAACGTAAAATT